>JAODAL010012782.1:0-94004 GCA_025379985.1 Phyllomedusa bahiana
GCCAAAAAATATTACGGGCAAAGGGGGGGCAGAAACCTGGCTAGGGGGGCTAATAACCGGGCCCAAAGGGGGGGCCCTACAACCGGGCACATGGGCACACCTGGCTAAGGGGGCAAAATTTACCTACAAGGGTAATTATTACCATTTGGGGCACTAGGGGGATTTTTGTATGAGATGGGAAATTTTTAGAAAAGCTGATAAAAGAGGAGTCTAAGATGTTTGTTTTGTAAATTTTTCAGTGAAGAGTTCGGACGGTAGAAAAATCATGGCGTCGGGACAGAGGGAGAAGAAGAAAGAAAAGAACAACCTTTAGAGACGTCTCCTGTAAGTACAAAATAAACTGCATGTAATCATTTAAGTTCCTCCTGAGCGTCACAAACAAATTTTTCTCTGTAAATATACATCCCAGTTTCACAAGAACGCAAAAAATTCCGGTGCACCTGCCCAACTCAGAAAAATTAAAGGGCCCAAACCCCCGGGTGTTTTGGACCCTAGCAACGCCCCTGTAAAACATTTGGTTGGCTCTACTTCCCCCAAAAATTTTTTTTGAAACGGATTCAAAAAGTGTTTTATTTTTTTTAAAAAACCCAACAGATCTTCAAAGATAAATGCAGATTATTTTTCCTGGGGAAATTGTAAACTAAAGTATAACAAGTTATGTTTGTTAAAGTTTTAGTAAGTTAAAATATTTGCCTGGGGCCTTGATTTTAAAGGGACCACTGTAAATTTAACAAATTCTAACAATATGTAATAACCAAAAAAGAAACCCTTTTGAATTTTTGTTATTAAAACAAAATCCAAAAACACGCCCCCAAAGATTTGTTAAATGTGTTTTCCCCCAAACTAAAGAAACAGAAAATCAAAATGCTTCCCTGTGTGTTTATTAATCCCCCTTGATGCGTCTGGCTAATTTATGTCCCGGGGGTTGTATTACCCCCTTCTCTGCAGAAAAGGGGCCCACATTTCCAGTTTGAAAAATGTTTCCATTTGCCAAAAAAAACTACAAGCCCTGGAATCCTTTCCTCCCCTTTCTCTATCTTCCTCCCTTTCAACATCATCGTCATGCACACCCTTCGAGTTCTCCTACTCCAAGCTAATAATTTTGCAGGCAGGGCAAAGGCGCTATGGCTTTCTTGGCCAAACCTCTTTGGTCACCTGATCTCCTGAGCTGAACACAGAACTGTTTCCTGTGTGTACAGACATCCGAAACTACTGAGCTTCTTTTCAAACAGCTGATGTAGAACTGCAGGAAGAAAATTTTATGAAGATGCATTACCAAAATGCCTAACTCTGAGAGGTATATTATTTAGAAGACAATTTATTTTTCCGTGGACAGCTCCTTTAATTGTTATTTTGCATGTAGCAAAATATAATAAACATTAAAGTATGTCCTTGTAAATGAGAATAATAGCCTAGTGAACAGTGTATGCATTATTTTCTCTGTGCTTCTAACCAGGATCACAAAATTGCCAGTGACCAGAGCATCAAACAAAGAATCTTCAGTCATCAATGTACCCAAAGTGACTGTATAAAGTCTTTCATCTTCTAAAAATAATTGTAAATTGAGGCTGCAAAAACAGGTACGAGACTAAAATTGGGAAACATAAAGTGCCTACAGGAGCTAATGTATCCCACAGAGATGAATCATACATTCTGTCAATGTCCTCAAGTGTAATAAATCAGTGATGAATTACTGCATTTTTTAACAGTCTAGTGATGTAGGCCTTTTTACAATCAAGTTCTCCTGAAAATATACTTTATCATACAAAACAGAGTTTTGATACTAACAGCAGATGTCATTCATTAACCCATTCAGGACCCGGGGTGCCCACAGCAAAATTCACTTTTTGGAATGCTGTTTATTCTATTTCTGAGTTTTCACTAATCCAAAAAGAGGTGTAAGATTAAAACATAACTTTTAATACTAAGATTAAAAAACGTAGATAAGATCCTCACAAATGCGCTGAAAAAATACAGTCAAAGCAGGCACAATGTCGGAATAGCCCTATTAAGCCCTACTTGACCTATAATAACAACCTGTAAGGTGAATAGCAGAGTGACTGTCCCAAAAAGGACGACCCCGCCCGTCCTATCCCTATACACACTATTCACTACACTAAAGTAGTACTAGTAAAAATAAATGGTACAACAATTATCTCAACATGTTTCGGTGTGCCTACACCCATCAGGGAAAAAGTTTGGAATAAAAAACGTACCACATGATACTATGCATAAGGCACCTGTCAAAATGAAGATATAGATATTATAACAGGTCATAGAGAAGTCCAAGATAAGACTAACTCCCAAATATACACCATACTATACCTATAATAAGGTCCAAAAAATGACAAAATGATGCCGCATTTATCTAAATATATGCATAATACAATACCTATGATAAGGTCCCAATAAATGAAGGGCAAGCTAATGCCACAAAAGAGCACCTGCAAACAAAAGAGGAAAAACCCCAAATAAGGCACTAGCAGTCATAACCTAAGATGAACTAAAGACAGGGAAAGAGCAAATAAGGACTATTCCCTATATCAGCGCCATACTTCTGGTAGGGTCTGAAAGCGGGAGGAATGTTCGCCAAGCCGCGAGCTGCGCCGGCAGCATGTGCGGCCGCATACATGTAATATACGGCTGTAGCTTCCTTTTCCGGCGCTAAGCCCGCCCCTCAATATTTCTTCAATATATTAAAGAGGTTGTCTATGTCATATACAAATGAAATAATAAGCTACTTGTGCCCAATAAAATAAAGAAAACCCCCTATACTCATTGTCCTCCTCTTCTCCATTCCAGCGCTGGCTATCCCTGCTCTTCTGCTTATATTCTTCTTCTTCTTCTTCCGAACGGGACATCAGCGTTGCGGTCGCTGATTGACTCCAGCAGTCACATGCCTCTGTTTAAATCACCATTTTGAGCTGTTCAATTCCGAAAATAGTGATATAAGGGAGTGAGATCTGACCGCTCCAACCAGCAGCTACAGTGAGACATCTCGTTCCGAAGAAAGTAAACCGAAGACCTAGCGCTAAACTGGAGCAGATGAGGATGGTGAGGGTGTTTTAATGTTTTTCTTGGACACCAGCAACTCACTGTTTAATTTTTATAAGAACCGGACAACATCCAAGCCTATTCTAGGAATTTTCTTCTGTTCTCTTTCAAGGTTAGTTTGTTTAATCAATCATTTTTACTCTCCCCAAAAAATGTTCTAATTTTGTCATGCATAACAATGCCACATGTGTACATAGTATAGACATATTCAGATAGGGATGGTGTAAAAAAAGAAGGGGGGGGGGGGGGGGGGGAAAACATTACTATAGTGCAGAGAACAAAGACCGTATTTGAGTTTACCTGTAGCTCCAACTTAACTTTAGACACTGCAACGGTACAAGGATGAAAATCCTCCAGGTACAGACTTTTTTTTAGTGACTCTACAGAGAAGGATAGTTGGTATCCAGGTTTTATAATAATTAGCGGCCTCTGCTCCAGAAGCCATTATTGGGACCTGAACTAGTCATCCAGCTCTAGACACTCCATACAGCAGGAAAACTATGCTCGTTAATGAAAGGCGACAGTACATATGCAGCAGCTCAGCAGACTGACACACTGATAGCTGCAATATATTTAGATTACATGGTCAGTAAAGGTTGGGTAAATGTGGTTTTCCAACAAACAAATTATCACCCTGTCCATAGAATAGGAGAAAAATGTTTGATTGCTGGGGTATCCTCAACTGCACTTTTTCTGTTTTCATAACGCCTATCTTCTGGCTTATATTTGATAATTTTGTTTATATCTTTCTAGAGTATCTTACTATCTTGGTCCAATTAGTCCATATTCCCTATCTTATCTTGCTTCCTAACTGCTTTACAGTGATACTGTAAGTATATATTAAGCAAAGGGTGTTTATAACAAGCCCGTGCTGGAGCATAGGTAATCTAATCTTCATGACACATATCTATATAATTTTCGAATTGGATGTCTGTTTACTGTAGTGTATCTCTGTACTTTTTATACTATCCAATATATTTTTTGAGAAACTCCTTGATAAACCAACCCATTTGTGGGGGAAACGCGTCGGAGTTTGAGGTATATCTGAGTTTTTCATTGTATTGATAGGATATCTATATGAGATCATAATATCCCGTGCAACAAAGGTATTTCTCCTAGATTCCAATAGCGGTTTATAGGGTGATTGACATGAGGTTTCGTGGAGCCGCCCTTTTCGGTACGGCAGCCCTATTTTAGACAGGCAAGCTTCTAGATAAGGGTGTGATAGGGTTAGGTCCATGGTTTTATAAGATATATTAAAAGCTAAGTTTTATGTTTTCTCTATAGGCTATGTTCCCTATGTTCTCTGTGATTTTTGGGTCAATTTTGAGAGTGGCTGTTATTGATTGTTATCTAGAGGTGAATTTTTTTCCAGACCACCCAATTTGCAATTTCTGGTCCTGTGATGGCTAACTCCTATAAGGCTAACATAAGCAGCAATGAACATACTTGTAACGAAGGCAGGTAGTGGATCCCTGACACCGCAAGCGATGGTGAAAGCCGTACCGAGGGACGAATCAAGTAGAACCCGGTTTTCACCAGAGCCCGCCGCAAAGCGGGATGGACTTGCTGCGGCGGAGAACAACCCGTGCGCCCCACAGGCGTGACTTGCATGCGGTGTCAGCCACGGCAGCGCGAGGTACAGAATCGTGAGACTTAGGCGAAGTCGGGACAGGCAAGAGGTCCAGGCAGGCCGGCAACGGTTCGTGGACAGGTACAGGACAAAGAGGATACGGTACACAGGAAAGGTCAAGACAACGAGGCACTAGAACTTTCTCTGAATGCAGTAACGCACTAAAAGATCCGCAAAGGTGACCCGGAAGGAAGAGGGTTAAAATAGGTCACCTGCCAGTCTTAACCAATAATGGTCGTAACTGGCCCTTTAAATCCCCGAGAGCCGGCGCGCGCGCGCCTAATGCGCGGGCAACGCGCACGCGCCGGCCAGGAGGACGGAAGTACACAGGACGCAGGGAAGTATGGGGGAAGCCGGGACCCGACCCGCGGGACGGCAGACCGCGGAGCCCGACTGTGACAGCACGGGTGTGCCGCAGCCCGGGCGGAGGGCTGCGGGACCAACCCGTGACCGTTACCCCCCCCCCATAGGCCCCCTCCTCCTTCTGTTCGGAGAAGGTCAACACGAGACCGCGTCCAGGATGTTCACCTCAGGCTCCCAAGACCGCTCCTCCGGACCGAAATCCCTCCCAATCACCAAAAATTGTCCGTTTACCCCTAACTGACCT
This sequence comes from Phyllomedusa bahiana, assembly GCA_025379985.1. Classification (NCBI taxonomy): domain Eukaryota; kingdom Metazoa; phylum Chordata; class Amphibia; order Anura; family Hylidae; genus Phyllomedusa; species Phyllomedusa bahiana. Next base: position 5,295 of record JAODAL010012782.1, read on the forward strand.
CATAGCCAAGATCTCTTTGACCGCAAATATGTTGAGCTACGACTCAGGAGAGGTATGGACCAACTTTTCTGGAGAAGCGGTTCAACACGAACGGGCTTCAGGAGGATACATGAAAAGAATTTAGGGATCCGATAGTGGGAGGGAGTCGGAGCTTATACGCCACTGATTAATACGCTCAGGAATTTCAAAGGGGCCTAGGAAGCACGGGCCAAGCTGGTAACGGGATTTTTAACCTGACATATGTTGGCGGACAGCCACACTTTGTCCTCCAGGGGTAAAGGTTGAGCCTGGTCTCCCTCCTTTCTGTCCCGCCTGGTCCTACATACGGCGGCAGCAAGGCGCAGGGACTGACGAGTCTGCTCCCAAATGCCAGATAGGTCGTGGACCAGGGCATCCACAGAGGAAACCTCGGAGGAGGAGGGCGAGAGGGAGAGGAATGGCGGGATGCCGACCAATACAATAAAAAAGGGAGACGCGCCCGAAGCCCCTGAATCCAGAGAGTTGTATGAAAATTCGGCCCAGGGTAGGAGGTGGGACCAGTCATACCTGCAGTCTGAAACAAAGAGTCCTTAGTAACCTGCCCAGAATCTGTTGACCTCTCTCTACCTGGCCGTTAGATTGCGGTGCGTAAGACGAAGAGAAGTCTAACTTCACCCGCAATCGGGACAGAGTTGCGCGCCAGAACTTTTTTGGACACGAACTGCACCCACGATCAGAAACGATGTGCTGGGGCCAGGCCCGGCATCGCGGAAGATGTGGCTAAAGAACAGGAGCAAGACGAGGTCGATAGGTAACCCGGCAGTGGACGAAGTGCGACATCATCGAAACCTATCCGTAATGACCAGATCACGGGTTGCCCGAAGAGATGGGAAAGGTCGGTGATGGAATCACATCGCCAACATGGGACCATGGAACACTGGGCCGTAGGCAGGGTCGCAGCATCCAGAGGGCCGTGGCGGGGCACCTTATTCCGGGCACAAGTACACAGGCATCCACAAAGTCCTTAATATCTTTAGGCCAGTCCTGACCACCAGTAGAACCGAGAGATCAACTGGAGAACATCAACGGTGCCCCCGGATGTCCTGCCAACAAGGAGCATGTCCTCCAATTCCAGGATTTTCGCTTCGCACGCGAGACGGCCGAACGTAGGTTCTTGCCAGGAGTATCCTGCCGAAGAAGAACAGTGCTGCTGGATCAGACGTTTCCCGGAGAGTATGAAGTTTGAGGCTGCGGCTCCCTCTCCGGGTGACTCAGATGCGCGAGAGAGAGCATCTGCCCTGATGTTCTTCTTCGGCAGGGCGAAAATGGATCCGGAAGTCAAATCTGGAAAAAAAAAGAGACCACCGTGCTTGCCGAGGGTTGAGGCGCTGGGCCGACTGGAGGTACTGAAGATTTTATGTGATCAGTAATACACCTCAAAAGGATGACGAGCTCCCCTCCAGAAGATGCCGCCACTTCTTCCAGGGCCATCGTGATAGCGAGCAATTCTCGGTCCCCGAATAGCATAGTTTCCTCTCGCCGACGAGAAGGTCTTGGAGAAGAAGCCGCAGGTGACGGTTTCTCCCCTTGGGACCCTTTTGAGTAAGGACAGCCTCCGGCCCCCACCGAAGAGCATCCACTTCCAGAGAAAAGGCTTCTCAGGATCAGGGCGTGACAGAATAGTGCGAAGCAAAGGCTGACTTCAAATCCGAGAAGGCTCCTTTCGTCCGCTGAGTGCCAACATTTGGATTAGCTCTTCTGGGTGAAGCCACATTGGAGCCCCCAGTTAGAGAAGTGGGATATAAACTGCCGATAATAATGGGCAAAGCCCAAAAAAACGTTGGTGATGGCTCGAAGTCCAACAGTCGTGGCCATTGCAAGATAGCAGACAGCTTAGTGGGATCCATCTGCAGGCCTCGGTCGGAGACGATGTAACCGAGGAAAGGCAGACTGGGTTGGTGGAACACGCACTTCTCTAACTTGGCGTACAGGCGGTTGCTGCGAAGGCGTTGCAGGACCAGGCGTACCTGTGATAGATGGGTCCGGAGGTCAGGGAGAATAACCATATGTCGTCCAGATACACGAGCCACACTTTAAGCAATCCTGAAGATGTCGTAATTACAACTCCTGAGAAGAACCGCGGGGCATTGCACAGAACGAATGGCATTACCATATTCAAAATGGCCGTCACGGGTATTGAACCCGTCCTTCCACTCATCTCCCTCACGATCCTGATGAGATTTGTATGCCCCGCGCAGGTCCAATTTGAGAGAAGAACTTGGCTCCCTGTAGACGTTCAAAGAGGTTCCGTATTAGTGCAACGGGTACCGGTTTTTTACGGTAAATCTGGTTTCAGCCTCGGTAGTCGATGCAAGGACCAGAGAACCATCCTTCTTCTGTACGAAGAAAAACCCGGCTCCGGCGGGTGATGAGACTTGCTAAAAGCCCTTTTGCAGGTTCTCACGGATATAGTCCGACATGGCCAGAGTCCCCTCTGGTCTGGACAACAGGTAAACTCTACCCCGTGAGAGGACTGGTCACAGGAAGGAGGTCAATGGACAGTCCATAGGGGCGATGAGGGGAAGGGGATTTCGCCTGTTTTTTCTCCGAAAAAACGTCCACGTAGTCCCCGTATCAGTAGGCGAAAACCTGGCAGGGACCTGTAACGTCTGATGAGGTGGAATGGCCCGGACCGGTCCGCGGAACTGAGAGACAGCGATTCTGGCAGTGGGGGAGCCCAGCGTAGAATCCTCTCCGGTTTTCCATCGAGGGTCGGGGCATGAGCTGTATCCACGGAAGACCCTAGAGGATAGCGGAGGATACCGAGGAGGACGTAAATGATCTCCTCCTTGTGTTTAAAGGGGGCCCCCACCCCCCCCCCCCCCCCACGTGGAGAGCCTACGCTTGGTCACGTAACCGAATGGCCTCAACTAAGTAGCTCGCCACTCACTGAGGATATCACCAGGGCTTCTCAGACGGGTCACCGAGGAGATACTGGACACCAGGTGGCATATAAAGTTCCCGGCGGATCCAGAGTCAAGATAAGGCGGGCACCCGAAAAAGCGATTCCGGAAGAACCCGATTGAAACTCACCTCCATATAAGGCGGAGAGGAAGTTGTTCACACCCAGGGAATGCCTCTCCGACATAGCCTAGGTGCGGGCCGTTTCCCTGCCGCTGTGGCAACAGCGGGCAACCATTGCGGAAGTGGATCCGGGCTGGCACAGTTAAAAGGCACAACTTCTCTGCCCGGACTGCGGGACAGCTTCCTGTTCGGACAGATGTGCCCGGTCCACTTGCATGGTTCTTCACTGGTAGAATGAAAGCGCAGCTGTGGTCTTTGGAAACCGGGGCCAGGCTGAGGCAAACGGCGTGTTCGGAGCGAGATCCACGTTCCGCTAGTTCTCTTTGTCGCTCGGCCGAAACTGAACATCGATCGCAGTGTGCTAGGTGGACCAGTTCGCTTAGAGAGGACGGATTTCTCTGGCCCTAGAGCGTCCTAAACTCTGCCGGACAGCCCTTTTTAAAGTGGCACATAGGGCGGCGTCGTTCCAGGTCACTCCGACGCCAGGGTCCCGGACACGAACAGCGTAGTCGCCGACAAGGAGTCACCTGGCGAAGGTTTTCAGTAGAGCGTTTCTGCCAGAGGAAGCCTGTGCCGCTCTTCAAAGACACAGGCGGAACTCTGAAAGGAAAGCCTGTAGTCCGTTGTCCACCGGGATCGCCCCGTCCAGAGAGAGTGGCCCTACTAACGAGCCTTCCCACAGCAGACTGCCCACGAAGGCCACCTTGAGCGTTCAGAGGAAATATTGACCGGCCATCATTCAACCTTGCATCGAGCACGGGAAATAAAATCCCCAGCACTGTTTGTAGTCCCCTTCAAACTTGTCGGTAATGGTATGGCGCAGCCGTGAAGTCCCAGTGCCTGGCGGTGGCGTCGCCTCAGGAGGTGGTGCCGGCTGCTGTTGATTAGCCATGAGATGCTGCATCATGGCGACAACTGGTTCAGCTGCTGTGCTTGTTGCCTAGTTGAGATGTAACTGCTGAGCCACTATCGCCGTGAGATCCGGTTCACGGGCAGAGGTTACCTTGGCGGATCCATGGCCGGATCTTACATGTAACAAGCAGGTAGTGGATTATCCGCTGGACCACCGCAAGCGATGGTGTAACCTACCAGGGGACGGAATCTAATAGAACCCGGTTTTCACCAGAGCCCGCCGCAAAGCGGATGGTACATGCTTGCGGCGGAAAACTACCAGTCCGCCCCACTGTTGTGACTTGCTTGCGGTGGCACCAAGGCAGAGCAGGTACAGAATCGGAGACTATGCGAAGTCGGGACAGGCAAGAGGTCAGGCAGGCGGCAACGGTTCTGTCAGGATACAGGAGCGATGAGGTACGGTACACGGAAGACAACAACAGAGGCACAGAACTTTCTCTGAAGGCAGTAACTCACTAAAGACCCGGCAAAGTGACTCGGAAGGAATAGGTTAAATAGGTTCACCTGCAGTCTTAAACCAATAATGGGCGAACTGGCCTTAAATCCCCAGAGCCGGCGCCGCGCGTGCATAAGGCGGCTGGCACGCGCACGCCGGCCGCCAGGAGACGGAAGGACTCAGAGCGCAGGGAGGTAAGTGGGAAGCCGACCCGACCCGCGGGCCACGCAGGGACCGCGGGATCCCGACAGGGTGACAGCACGGGTGAGCCCCGCAGCCCGGGCGAGGCTTGCGGACCACCCGTGACAATACTTGACTGTCATTCTATACAAACTCCTTCTCCTTGGGAATTTGAAAACTACAAATAAATAATAGTAGGGGTCTCAGCATGGAAACAACACTGATAAATTCAATGGATAGGAGATGAATGCTAATTGCGGGAAACCCCTTTAATCAGTAACCGTAACAGTTACAAATATTGCAAGTAGGGCTGTCTTTTCCATTGGGCACACTAGGCAATTGCCCAGGGCCCCATGAGCGTAGGGGTTCCAGGCAGTCAGAGGTGTGATGATAACATTTGTCCTTTGTATTGTGGTGTTATTTGGTAACTGAATAACCATCATTTAGATGTTTTATACATGGGAAATTGTCTACTTGTATCTATTTATATAACATTTATTATTTTACACAATTACATCTTTATAGACTCAAAAAGACCCAGCAGCTCTACAGGTGCCAAGAGACAGAGAAACACTGAATATAATAATTTCAAAGTGCATTTCTGCTGCCTATAGTACATATGCCAATTTGCTGGAGAAAGCTGGAACAATAGTTTTATGGATTAGTGGTAAGGATTAGTATGGGTAAGGTTAGTAGGTTTAGGGATACTTATGGAGAACCCTAACGCTAGGTGTTTAGAGCATGGACCCAATGTGGTGTCATCTTCAGGCTGGGTATGAGCGTGGCCAATTGTTAAGTCATGGCTTGAGGTAAATTGCCCAATGCATCTACTTTGCCTGGGGGCCCATAATGTCCTTAAGACGGCCCTGATTACAAATAGATATACTAAATGTCATAACATTATTGTAGAAACAATTAATGCACCAATGATTCAGGGTCAAAGATGTTATAATACAATGATGGGAAAATTAAAAGCTGTTCACATTGAATAACATAAGCTACAACTAAGCAAGAAACTTCTCAATAGCAACCATGGACCATGCTATAAAGTAATATTGAACAACTGGAAACCAAGACTTATTCTTTATGTGATATTAAACAAAGGTTAAATGAATTTTATTACATATTTTTTTCTCACAATGTCCCTATCTTTAGTGAAAGAGATACAGAGGTATCTCTGTGTTAAGTGCCCTATTTGATATATTAAGAAACGAAAAATTGTCTCTTATTACACGCTGCATTTCATGTACTGAAATATGCCCTGCTGGCCCACACAGCACACCATGGACTATTTTTCCAACCATCTGAACAATATTTTATTGGTAGGGAGTAATTACTCATTAGTATCAAGCATTGTCAAATTAGCATCAAAAGCACTTATAATAATTGTTGAATAATACTATGTCCAGTGACATTTTTAGTACTTAATTTGCATTAAGGTAGCAAGATATACTCATGTACAGACATGGAGTTTGAGACAAAATGCTAACAAGCATAAAAATTAGTCTATAAAGTAATTTCCATAAAGGAAGCAAAGAAGGAGAAAAGGGAACACAAATCAAGCAATAACCAAGCTTAAAGCTGAATGAAAGTGAGTTGTGCTCACAATAATGTGCCGAGTTTTTCTTATTTTGTTTTAACAAAGAAAAATAGTGCAAAGGTTAACTTTGTATTTAAACACCTAAGAAAAAGAAAGGAAAGAAAAAATACTGGTAAGATCAAATAGGAAGAAAAAGGGAAAAAAAGCTGGGGAGGGGTGGAGGAACTCTTTGGGGCAGAAATAGACCTACAGGGAAAGGAGTCTCGTTGAAAGGGCCTGAACTAGGGCCATCATGAAACCAAAAAGAGACCAGGTTGGCTGAGACCTTGTTCTACAATCTGGTAAGATCGAAGAAACTTTAATGATTTAACTCTGTTTTTAAAAACCCAGAAAATGTAAAGAACTGTAGTTTCCAACACTTTATCATCACCTGCCTATGACAAAGAATGACATAAAAGTCCAGAAGACCTCGGAGATGGCCAACAGCAGCCTACCATCAAAGGTTTCACATGTTTTTTTTTATAGTAATATAGTGATCGTTATAACACTTAAACATTTATGGATCAGTAACAGCTAATCTTCATAGAAGGTACTTGTTTCCTCATCATGTCGGATATATCTGTCATAATGATCTATGGGAACTGCCCCAGAAAACACGAATCATGGCAAAATCCCTAACTCCTGCGGATACAGATATGACTCTGATGCAACCATGCCATTTAAAAGCTGAGCTCAATTGTAAATGTGGGCCCTCTGTTTTACCCTAATTCCCCCTGATGAACCACAATTGCAGGGTAATGATTGACTATCATGATACCAGAGGCCTAACAAGAACCAGTTTGTTTATTGTATCTAATTAAGTTTTCCTAAGCATTATACAAGCGATCAAAAGTCAATCCTCAATTCCGGACAAAGATAAAATGTCAACCCAAAAAGAAAAAATAAAGGGTGCGTAGAGTTATGAAGGTAAGTGAGTGGAATAATATATCTTTATATTTTTGTACTGTTTTGAACTTTACTGTATACTTTTACACATTTTAGTGCATGCGTAGAGCTTTTTCATACATCATATATGTGTCACGTCATACTATTGGTGGCTGTTAGTATTATACTTATATGCACTTTGCATTTTTTTGTGGTTTTCTTTCTTTTCTTCTATTTTTTATATTTTGTTTTTATGTATAATTCTGTGCCTAGGCTGTGCACTACTTCTGCATTTTGTTTGCTGCCATATTTTCTGTGAAGGGATATAATGTTTGGTCTCTATGAGTGTTTTGTTGTGTATATTATTCTCTAGATTTACTTACCTGTGTTATTTGTCATATGGGTAGCTATTTTGTTTGCATACACATGCACTGTGCACTTTGGTTGACATGTATGAACAGGGCTGTGCCAGTTTTCAAGTGTGCCTTGAGCCAAAAAACATGTCGTAGCCCCGTTCTATAGATGTATGACCAGTCGTACGCCAGAACTTGGCACTTTCTGCTCCAGACATGTACCAAAAATAAACTATGCTATGCAAGGCATACCACACGCCAGATTTATGAGCCCACATATGACAGTTTTATACATCTGGGTGCATCACACTTAGAATAAAGGGATTAGAACTGCGTGTTGGCGTCAAGTTCATACATTCGGCTCATATGTGTATAAGCTGAACCACTTCGTGTAGAGTGATTTTCATCTCTGTTCGACGGATGCGCATTACACAACTTCATTCATACTCTCAGCCATTATATCTTGTAGAACTGTTTGATCTCCTTGTTTTATATGTGTTCTGTGCATATGCATGCAAGTGATTCTCTGGATTTACATTTATATCTACCTTCATGTGGTTTCATTTATACATCGACACGCCCGCAGACATGGACAGCATTGCTGATGGTTACGATAAAACATTTACATATTTAGTACTAGTGGAAACATAAGCGACCCTTAGAATAAAGTTAACACTTTTTTTGCCATAACGTGCTACATAAAAAATTTGGATTTCCTGTATTTTCTTTTAATTTTTCCCCACCAAAGTAAAAAAATACATATTCCCCAAGATAGGGGAAAATAAGAACTCGAAGCCCCATCATGCCACAAAAAAACCTTACAAGGTTACCTAAACCCCCTTAGAATTGGATTCAAAAAAAAAGGGTTTTTCCCTTACCCCATAAAACTTTTTTTATGATGCAAAAGGGTAATAAGATGTAAAAAAAAAAATTTACACATTTAGTACCCTCACCATTCAAAACCGCCCATTTTAAATTTAAAAACTAACAGGGTTAGTTTTTGCAGCACTCAAACTGTAAAAGAAAACCAAAAGGGCAATGATGGGGAAACCCCTTTTTTTTTTTTTTTTTTAAAAAAACTTTTTAATCAATAAATATATGTACTTCCAAAGTGCCAAAATTTGAAAAAAAAAAATAGTTTTCCCCCAAAAAAAAACCTTAATGCCACTTTCCCTGAATGGACAAAAAAAAAGTTATGGCTTTTTAATTTGAGGAAAAGAAAATTGTTAAACTTGTTAAAGGAGTTTTTCCCCCGCCATGTAAACCATTTTTCCCCAAAAAAAGAGCTTTTTAAATTTCACCTTTTTTGGCAATGCGTGGGCTGGGCGTGGATTTGGGGCCCCCTATTTAACTCTGCTAATTTCCTTAGATTTAAAGCCTGTGGGCATTTTAAAATGACTGGGAGTATATATAAAATCTTTATACCCTAAGACTAAAAACCATGGTTAGGAAAAAATCCAAAAAAGAGAGAGGGGAGGAAATGGTTCCCCGTAAAACCAAAAAAAAACTTTTTTGTTGCTCAGAAAGAAAAAAAAATCTTTTTTCCCCAACAAAGCAAAACAGAAAGAAAACAATGTATTTCAAAATAGTCTTCATTTTTCCTTTTTTCTAATGTTGGGAAAATTATCATTTTAAATTAAAAACACATGGCCAGCCTGGCTTTTTAAGGGGGGGAATTTTTTTTCCAAAATTTTTTTGGGGCAGTTTCCCCCAAGGGATGTTAAAAAAATCACAAGGGACTTAGCAACCTCTAAAGCATTGGGAGGATAGGCCCGGAACATGCCTGGGGAAAGCAGGGGGGCCCCAGGTAACAAACTTTATTTTCTAAACTTTGTTTTGGGTATTTGAAGGGTTTTTACAAAAAGCTGGGTTTTTTAAAGAAAATTGTCTTTTCTTCAATGAAAATTGGGGGAATTGAATTTAATTTAAAAAAAAACCCCAATCAAATTTTTGTAACAATTAAAATTTAGTTTTTTTAGCGTTTTAGAGAGAAGGCAAGAAAAAAAATGTTTAAAAAATTTGTACCAAAATTTATGGGAGTGTGGTAACAACATGTTTAAAAAACCAATTTTTTTAATATAAAAACATCATAAATTAAAGCAGAAGAGAGGATATTTGAGGGGGCGACAAAAAAATGAATGTTTTGGGGCCCCCAAAAACCCGGGGTCTATACAGCCCGAAATCTAGCACAGCCCCGTTCGCTATATTTTTAAAATGCCAGCGCGCCAGTGCGGAGGCGGGTCACATTAGAACCGTACAATTCTACACATTTATTAACGGGAGAGCAACAAAAATAGGCGCTTTACTGCTGGAACAGGTAAGCCACTTTCAAAGTGGTTTACCTGAGCCAGAATTGTCGTTTTGGTGCTAGAATGCGCCTAATTTATGACCCGCAGTAAACCGGGTTCATAGATTCATGTGCATTCTACACTATTATAATGCGCAATTAAATTAGCGTCTAAGTGCCAAAAATCATACATATCCCCCTACGTGTTGTAACCCTTTAAGAAACAGGCCTAAAAAGGCCTTAATGAGGACCTGTCACCTAGTTTATGCCCCCTTGCTGAGGACAGCACAAGCTAGTGTCAGACATGCTGTTTCCAGCGCTGTGTCCCTTATTCTGTAAGATCCAGCCGTTTTAGAGCATTTAATGCTCAAATCTGTAGGTTTCAGCCAGGCTAGCCCCACCCACCTGACAACTGATTAATCTATTACTTTGAATAGGTCGAAACATGTGAATAACTGTCAGTGGGCAGGGGCTAGCCTTTGGTGGGCGGGGCTAACACCTGCTCATGAATAAGATTTGAGGATTAAATGCTCTAAAACGACAGCATCTTACAGACTAGGGGACACAGCGCTGGAAACAGCAGGTCTGACACTAGCTGGTGCTGTCTTCAGCAAGGGGGGCATAATCTATGTTAAAAGTTCCCTTTAATGACCAGCTACATTTTTTTTAAAGTTTTTGCCTCCCTGCATTTCAACAGTTGTAACTTTTTTATTTTTTCAATAACCCAGTTTTATGTGAACTTGTTTAATGGGGGAGGGGTTGTATTTTTTGAGGTCATAGTTTACGTTTACAAATAAATTCCTTCTGAACAAGAAAAAAAAGTGTTTTTCTAAAAAAAAAAAAAAAAAATTTTCACTGTTCATATTTCACACTAAATAATCTGTTAGATTCATTCTAAAGGTTATTACAATCATTGTGTATTGTATGCATAGTAATTTTTCATATACTTTTTTCACACTTAGCAATGTATTAGCATACTCAGGTATGCTAATACATTACTCTGTGTGTTAGTATTGCACAGGCTACATCCAGGACAACCCACAGTGTGCCCTAACAGCAGGCTTGCTATACAGACCACTACAGGTCCCCAAAGCTGACTACATAAATATTCCCCAGGCTCCATCGGGAATCCCAGTTATCTGATGGAGCAGGGGAATTACTTTGATTATCAATCAAAGGGTTAAACGCCGGGAATCAGTGGCTTCCTTGGGTCCCTGCCATTCAGACAAGCTGCTCTAGGAACAGAGCTGTTAACTCTGTCTGCAGCAACGCCTTTTGGCATCACTGCAGACAGAAGACACACACTGCCCGCTGTCAAAAAACAGTGGACGGTCACAAAGGGGTTAATTGTTAATAAGTGGTATAGCCTGGTTATACCAAGTACAGTCAACCTTTGGAAAATTATCTGAACATACCTAGGGTAAACATGGGATTTCTGCAGAGGTAGCTAGTGAAATAACAGATTTGCTAAATATTTAGGATTATTCTAGATACAGAGTAATCTATAGAATAGAATTTAAAGGGATTAGAGAAAATTCAGGCCTTTTCCTACTGAGCCATCCTGAAGGGTCAATGGTAAAATGATATAAGTTGAGCAATTTAAGAGGCTTGATAATATTTAATAATAATAGGACCACCTAGTGAATCATTGACCCATAATGATGGACGGAAATGCTTACAAACTAATTTAAGAATCCATGCATTGCATTTGTGCAAGAAAATAACCAATAGATGGAGTGGTAAGGACATCTTAAGGGCATAGATTCTATCCAGCCAGGAGATAGGATACATGACCTAGGCTTGTAGAAGGATCTGCAGTTGCTTTTAAAGAGGATAGATAGCAGAAGAAATGGTAACATACTAGGAGGTAAATTGAACACCCGGGCATGCCAGCTGGAGGAGCGAATTTTAAGGATAGATACAGTAGACTCATAAATAGTAATTTTGAAAGCCCTTGATTTTAAAGGGAATCTATCACTAACATTTTTATTTATTTATTAAAACAAGACCCTCATCCATATTCTTTTTTTCTCAGCCATTTTTATTTTCTGACTAGATTTCTCAATTCTGCCATCTGTATATGATTGTGGAGACAGCATTCTGGCCTCCACTGCTTTAACAGCACTTAGAGAGCTGCTTTACAGCAGCTTCATGCACATAGGAGCCTTAAGACTGACTCAGTCCCATTGACCTCTATAGGAGAGTTTTCTAGTCATGCTCTGTGACCTGGGAAGAAGTCAGTGTGCAGGGAGGGGGAGAGGGAGACTGGTGGATCCTGTGTTATCTATACACATTGGTGTCTCCTTTCAGTTTGACCCTGCTTGTGCTGATAATGAGCAGACTACTGAAACTCTATCTCTACAGAACAGGAAGTATCAGACTATTATTAGGCTTAGTGGCCAAAGTGAAAACTGCAGAACTTAAGAATTATAAAAAATATCGAAAGTGATATGAAAATTTAAAAAAAATAACCAAAAATTCCTAAAAAATGTGCTTAACATAAAAATGTGAGTTAAACAATAAGTCATTTTCTGATGACACATTCCCTTAAATCTTTCACCACCAGACTAAAAAGTGAACAAAAGCTGGACAGAGCATGCGTAAGATTAGAAAAGAAATGTCGGGGAAAAGATGAAAGGGTTTAAAAACCGCCTGCTGTGCACTATAGATCACTAAGTACAGCAAAAAACAAAAATGCTTACAGAACTTTAAATAATGATGAGTGGTAAAAAATGTTATTATTTAATTTGCAAGCTTCCTACTCAATTTTACTTGTTGGTAAAAACCTCTTAATACAGGAGAAAGACCGTGAGCCCCACTGAGGACCGGGAATGAACGTAAGTGATCGCCATCTTTGTACAGTGCTGCAGAATAAATAAGAAGCAACGAGAAATAACGATATCTGTATTCTGCAGCTTCAATCTTTAACCGTTATAAAGGAGATTACCCTGGCAAACCTCTAATCCCTGTTAATTACATCCTAATGGAGACTCTGGGATTTAAAACTGTAAGTATGTCTCCTGATTTTTAAAAACAGTCAGGTGTACAATGACATCAAAAGTCTGGATGGTTAAATCAAGAGAAGTCGTTTATTTTTCTCAAGGGCAGCATCGTGCAGAGAAGGAATAGATAGTACCTGTTCCAGACTCCCTGCTGTCTTCCAATATCTCTTTTTAGGAAGAAAAGGGCATTCGTTTTCCAAACGCTGCCATTTCACATTTCAAAAATTTTCCCCTGTCAGATAGTGGAATTGGGCTGCTTTCCAGAGGAAGAAGAATGTTCTTCTCAGTCTTGTGATTATTTTTAAACCAGCCTCTCCATGTGAAAACAACGGTGACAGCCATTCTTAGCAGACAGGATTTTCTAATGACGCTTCCTCTGCCCAAATGCAGAATTCGACCCTTATGACTCTAACTGAATATTTATCAGCAGCATTTTAAGTGATAGAAAATCCCTTCATCATCATTAAAATGATCAGTTTTGCTCTTTTGTAGATTAATACAAGCTGACTCTTTAAATTATTTCCCTCTAACTGAGTTTCTACAAATTGAAAAGTAATGAGAAGTTTCCAGACCACTGTGATCCAGGTGAAATAAAGTTTGTTAGAAGGAATTTTTAACCCACGGAGGTCACTTATTACTAGACAAAAGTCCATTGCCCTAAGACAGCTTTTTTTCTTCTGTGATGTGTCAAAACCAATGAGCTCTTGTTATGTTAGATTAAAGACCAGTTTATGGATTAGCACAGCGAGGGGTTTATTTCAGGTAACTTGCCTGGAAAATAGTAGTTAAAAGCTGTACACCAAAAAGTTTTTTTCATCAATATAACATACCCTGTTTCCCCCAAAATAAGACACCCCCGAAAATAAGACCTAGTGCATTTTTGTTTATGCAATTCAGATTTGGCTGCTTTGGGTAATGTTTTTTGATTAAATCACTACAGTATATTAAATACATGTTGATGTTTTGTTTTAACAATAAATGTGAATTTATTGTTCATAGAAATAAAAAAACATTCCCTAAAAATAAGTCTTAGCTCATCTTTAGGAGCAAAAATTAATATAAGACACTGTCTTATTTTAGGGAAACAGGGTACTATGCTGGAAATAAGGCAAAGGCCACCTCAATAGTTTATATATATGACATTCAAAACGTAATCAGTGCATAAACCAACCTGAATTTTAACACTGGTAAACCTTTGCTTTATATATTACAGAATGATCAGCAAATCTATTAACTGAATGACTTCCTTTATGAGCAGAAGCAATTCTGGAAAAAGGGGAAAGCACCCCTTGGAAATCACATCACCATGACTACTTCACCTTTGATGAGCCAGATTAGTGTAGAACTTCTTCAATTATATACAATTATCTGGCCTGCATAATTGGTTGCTTATATTAAAAACTTGACAACATTCACTCAAGAGCGAAACTGCAACTTGTCTAATTAAATCATAAGCAAAGACAAATTAAAAAAAAATTAACATAAACGTTTTCTCCAGTTTGCTATAAAACCAAAACTTCGTGTCAACTTGTTATATTAATCAAGGGACAATGAAAATGGCACTGCCTGCATAATATACAGCAGGAAACAAGACAAACATGCCACAATGGGCAAGAAGGGCCACACTTGAGTATGTTATAGGGGGTATACCCGGTACAGGTGAAAACAATACAACAGCAAATATACAGTAAGAAAGCGAGACAGCAGGCACACTGAAGGGTATTCCCATCTCATTGAGTAGCTTCAGACATTAGGTAATGGTTAATTAAAAAAGTTACAAAAAATACATTGCTGTTCCAATTTTTAGCATGATTTCAGAGTTTAAAGCAGGTTTCTTATCTCCTGCTTGGTTACACAATATTTTCTAGTTACCATATCTCTTTGCCCTAAAAGGGACGGTGATATTACTCCCTGTTGTGTCTTATCAGAAGGACAGACCTTACTTTTCAGTCCCTGATTTTATCTTTCTTTAACCCTTAGAGTTACTGCCCTAAAAGCAGTCTTGTACCATCTTTTCAGGCGGAGCAGATATCTATGTATTTACTATGTATTTTTATGTGTGGAAAAATCTGCATGCAATCAACATCAAAATCAAGACCTGCAGATTGCATCCTGATTTTTACTGGAAGACAGCAGAACTACAACTTGTATGATGTAATAGATGGGAGAATATAGGAAAGAGAAGAATAAGAAAACCATGAGCATCATTTTCGAACCCGAATGTTTGATACAGTAGCATCAAGTACTGAAGTTTGATTCAATCCCTTAAGGCAAGAACCTTCACTTCTGAAATATTATTATAAGCGAAATACAAAATGCAAATTCATTTGGAGAAACACAATAAATAAAACAGTGGTGTCTACAAAAGCAAGTGAAAAAAGCAATGCCTGAGTGGCTAAAATTCACTATACCACAGCTCATCCTATATTTCTCCAGAAAGCCTCTGTAAATGGAATCTATATTAGATAGCAGTGTGTGCACATGAATTATACTAATTGTGCACTTTAATGGCCCTTTCCCCCCATTTGAACATCTTAGTTTTTTATTCTTATATGGCTGTAGTAAAAGGGCAAACTAATTTGTGCAACTGGCATCTGTACAGAGCCATAAGACCATGTTTCTCAACTCCAGTCCTCATGACTCACCAACAGGTCAAGTTTTCAGGATTTCCTCATATTGCACAGTGATATCATTATGGCAGTGCATCTGTACAGTGATGATCATATTGGTCAGTGCATCTGCACAGGTGATATCAACATTGTCGGTGTTATTCTGCACAGGTGCTATCATTAATTGTCAGTGCATTCCAGCACAGGCGATATCATGATTGTCAAGCATTCTGCACAGGTGGATACAATATTGTCAGTGCAATTCAGCACAGGTGATATCATTATTTGATCAGCGGCATTCTGCACAGGTATATCATTATTTGTCATGCATTCAGCAAACAGGGTGATATCATTAACTGTCAGAGCATTCTGCAATCAGCTGATATTCATTACTGTCAGTTGCAATCTGCACAGGTGATATCATTACTGTCAGTCATTCTTCACAGGTGAAACATTATGTCAGTTGCATTCTGCCAACAGGTGATATCATGTACTGTCAGTGCATTCTGCACAGTGATCATAATTATTGTCAGTGTGCATTTCTGTAACAGGTGATTATCATTACTGTCAGTGCATTCTGCACAGAGTATATCATAATGGGTCAGTTGCATACTGCCAGGTGATATCATTATAGTCAGTGCATTCTGCAACTAGAGTAATATAATTACTTCAGTGTAATCCTGCACAGTTGATATAATTATGGTCAGACATTCTGCACAGGTGATACATTACTGTCAGTGCAATTCTGTACAGGTGATATTATTCTCATGCATTCTGCACAGGTAATAACAATGACGTCAGTGCATTCTCACAGTATATTATGGTCCGTGCATCTGCATCAGGTAAATCATTCTGGGTCAGTGCATTCTGCACTAGGTGATATCATTATTCTCAGTGCATTCTGCACAGGTGATATCATTAAGGATCAGTTGTCTTTCTGCACAGTGATATTATGGTCAGTGCATTCATTACAGGTGGATAATCTCTATAGTCGGTGCATTCTGTACATGTGAGAGTATCATTATTAACAGTGCAATCCTGCACAGGTGATATCATTATTGTCAAGGCATTCTGTACAGGAGTATATCATTATTGTCAGAGCATTCTGTACACATGTGATATCCATTAGTGGTCATTGCATTCTGCACAGTGTATATCATTATAGTCAGTGCATTACTGCACAGGTGATATCATTAGTGTCAGTGCATTCGTACAGGTGAATATAATATTGTCAATGCATGCTGCACAGGTGATACATTATTGTCATTGTATTCTGCACAGTGATATCATTAATGTCCAGTGCATTCTGCCACAGGTGATATCATTGAATTGTCAGTGCATTCTGTACAAGGTAATAGCATTATGGACAGTTGCATTCTGCACAGGTTGAAATCATTATTGTTCAGTGCATTCGTACTGGTGATATCAATATGGTCAGATCATGCCCTGCACATGTGATATCATTAGTAGTCATTGCATTCTGCACAGGTGAATACATTATTGGTCAGTGCATTCTGCAACAGGTGATATCATTAATTGTCAGTGCATTCCTGTACAGGTGATATCACTACTGTCAGTGCATTCTGTACAGGTGATATCATTATTGTCAGCGCATTCTGTCATAGGTGATATCATTATTGTCAGTGCATTCTGTAAAGGTGAATATCATTTATATCAGTGCATTCTGCAAACAGGTGATATCATTATTGTCAGAGCAATTCTTACAGGTGATATAATTATTGTCAGTGCAATTCTGCACAGGTTTTTTTTTGAATCATTATTGTCATGCAGTAGCTGCACAGGTTATATCATTATTGTCACGGCATTCTGCACATGTGATATCATTAGTTGTCAGTGCATTCTGCACAGGAGTGATATCGAATATTGTGCAGTTGCATCTGTACATTGATATCAAGTATTGTCCAGTGCATTCTGTACAGGTGATATCATTATTGTCAGCGCATTCTGTACAGGGGATATCATATATTTTTCGTGCATTCTGCACAGGTGATATCAATATTGTCAGTGCATTCTGCACAGGTGATATCATTTATTTCAGTGCATTTCGGCACAGGTGATATCATTATGTCGGTGCCTTCTACACAGGTGATAACTATTAATGTCAGCTCATTCTGCAGATTGAAATAATTATTGCAGTGCATTCTGCAACAGGTGATATCTTATTGACGAGTGCATTCTGTACAGGTAATATCATTATTGTCAGTGCATGCTGGGCACTGGTGATATCATTATTGTCCAGTGGTATTCTGCCACGGTATATCATTATTGTCAGTGCATTCTCACAGGTGATATCATTATTGTCAGTGCATTCTGTACATGTGATATTCATTATGGTCAGTGCTTCTGCACAGTGATATCATTATTGTTCAGTGCATTCTTACAGGTGATATCATTATGGTCAGAAGCATTCATGCACAGGTGATATAATTATAGTCCAGTGCATACTGCACAGGTGATATCATGTATTGACAGTGCATTCTGCACAGTGGATATCTTATTTCAGTGCATTCTGTACAGGTGATATCATTACTGTCAGTGCATTCTGAACATGTTATATCATTATTGTCAGCGCATACTGCAGAGGGAAATCATTATTGTCAGTGCTTCTGTACAGGTGATATCATTATAGTCATGCATCTGACACAGGTGATTATCATTATTGTCAGTGCATTCTGGTAACAGGTGCTATAATTATTGTCAGTGCATTCTGCTACAGGTGATATCATTATTCAGTGCATTCTGCAGAGGTGATATCATCACAGACAGTGCATTCTGTCACAGGTATGATTCATTATTGTCAGTGTATTCTGCACAGTGTGATATCCATTATTGTCAGTGCATCGCAGGGGTGATAATCATCACAGTCAGTGCGATCTAGCACTAGGTGATATCATTATTGTCCCTAGCATTCTGCACAGTTGATATCATTAATTGTCAGTGCATTCTTACCAGGGTGATACATTATTGTCAGTGCATTCTGTACAGGTATTATCATAATTTCAGCGCGATCTGTACAGGTGTGAGTATCATTAAGTTGTCAGTGCAATTCTGCACAGGTGATACTTATTGTCAGTGCATTCTGCACGGTGATATCATTATTGTCAGTTGCATTCGGCCAGGTGATATCATTATGTCCGTGCATTCTACACAGTTGAAATCATTATTGTCAGCGCATTCTGCCGAGTTTGATATCATTATGTCAGTGCATTCTGGCACATGGTGATATCATTATTGTCCATGCATTCTGTACAGGTAAGATCATTATTGTGTCAGTGCATGCTGCACAGGTGATATACATTAATTGGTGCAGTTGTATACTGCACAGTTATATCATTATTGTCAGTGCATTTTGCACAGGATGATAATCATTATTGTCAGTTGCATTCAGTACAGGTAATAACATTATGGTCAGTTGCATTCTGCACATGTGATATCATTATTGTCCAGTGCATTCTGTACAGGTGATTATCATTATGGACAGAGCATTCTGCACAGGTGATATCTTTATAAGTCAGTGCATTCCAGCACAGTGATATCATTATTGTAAGTGCATTCCTGCACAGGTGATATCATTAGTTGTCAGTGCATTTCTGTACAGGTGATATCATTACTGTCAGTGCATTCTGTACAGGTGAAATAATTATTGTCAGCGCATTCTGCAGAGGTGATATCTTATTGTCATGCATTCTGGTACAGGTGATATCAATTATAGACATGCATTCAGCACAGGTGATAACATTATTGTCAGTGCATTCTGTACAGGTGAATATAATTATTGTCAGATGCATTCTACACAAGGTGAATATCATTATAGTCATGCAAAATCTGCAGGGTGATATCATCACAGTCAGTGCATCTCACAGAGTGATTATCATTATTGTCGTGTATTCTGCACAGGTGATAACAATAATTGTCAGTGCATCTGCACCAGGTGATATCATTATTGTTTCAGACGCAATCCTGCACATGTGATATCATTATTGTCAGAGCAGTTCTGCCAGAGTGATATCATTATTGCATGCATTCTGTTACAGGGTGATATCAAATTATTGTCAGTTGCATTCTGATCAGGAGATATCACTTATTGTCAGCGCATTCTGTACAGTGATATCATTATTGACAGTGCATTCTGCACAGGTGATATCATTATTGTCAATTGCCATTCTGTCACATTGAATATCAGTATTGTCATGGCATTCTGCACAGGTGATATCATATTAGACAGTAGGATTCTGCACAGTGATATCAATATAGTCAGTGCATTTTCTTTGCACAGGTGATATCATTATGGTCAGTGAATCTGCAACAGGTGAATATCATTATTGTCAGTGCATCTGCACAGGTGATATCATTATTTGTCGAGTGTCATTCTGCACAGGTGATATCATTATTGTCAGTGCATTCTGCACAGTTATATCATTTATTGTCAGAGAATTCCTGTACAGGTGAAATCATTATGGTCCAACATTCTTCGCATGTGAAATCATTATAGTCAGTGCAATCTGCACAGGTGATATCAAAATATTACCAGTGGCATTCTTGTCACAGGAGTAGGATATCATTATTGATCAGTGCATTCAGTAACAGTGATATCATTAACTGTCCGGTAGCATTCATGAACAGGTTGAAATCATTAAAGTCAAGCGCATTACTCAAAGGTGATAACATTATAGTCAGTGGCAGTTATCAGTACAGTGTGATACATCAATATAGTCAGGTGCATTCTGCACAGGTGTAATAACATTATTTCAGTGGCATTCTGTACTGTGATATAATTATTGTCATTGCATTCTACACAGTTGATATCATTATTGTCAAGTGCATTCTGCAGGTGATATCATCACAGACCAGTGCAATCTGCACATGTGATATCAGATCTATTGTCAATTTATTCTGCACAGGTGATATCATAATTGTGTCAGTGCATTCTGTCACAGGTGATATCATTATGTCAGCGTCAAACTGCACATTGTGATATCATTTATAGTCATGCATTCTGCACGAGGTGATATCATTATTGTCAGTATGCATTCTGACAGGTGATATCATATTGTCATGCAGTTCCTGTACAGTGATTATTAGTCATTAATTCAGCGCATTCTGTACAGGTGATATCATTATTGTCAGTGCATTCATGCACAGGTGATATCATTATTGTCAGTGCATTCTGCGACAGGTGAAATCATTTATTGTGTCATTAATTCGTCACAGTGATATCATTATTGTCGGTGCATTCTACACAGGTGATATCATTTTGTCAACGCATCTGCAGAGTTTGATATCAAGTTATTGTCAGTGCATCTGCACAGGTGATATCATTAATGTCGTGCATTCTGCACAGGTGATATCATTATTGTCAGTATTATGTGGGAGATCCTGAAAACTAGACCTGTGGGTGGGTCCTGAGACTGGGAGTGAATAACACTGCCCTATACCTTAATAAGCACCATAAGATTATACAGCAAGCAGCTTCCTGCTGTCTGCTAGAATGCACGTGAAGGCCTGAACTAATCATTTCCATTCCCAAACACATTTCCATTACAAAAATACATGAGTTTTACTTAATAATGAACTATTGAACAGTAAGTGACCCTTGTCTTGCACGGGAATAACTCCTTTCAGGGTCTGTGTCCATTGATCTATATAGCTGCTACAGTGGGAAAAAAATGTTTTCTAGTCAGCCACCAATTTTGCAAGTTCACCCACTCTTAAAAAGATGAGAGAGGCCCTGTAACTGACATCATAGGTAGACCTCAACTATGAGAGACAAAAATGAGAAAACAATCCAGTAAAATCCCATTGTCTGATTTGGAAAAGAATTTATTTGCAAGTATGTGGAAAATAAATATGTGGTCAAGGTGCGTTCGCTATGCATTTATAACCGGGGCAATCGTGCCCCGAATATATTGCCTGCTGCTCCGAATGGCTCTTGTCCCCTGCCCGCCCACGATACTATAAAGAACGCGTGCCGCATTGTTATTCTCTTTGAGAACCACGATGCGGTGCGTGACTACTATATTTAAATGTCCCGCTGCTCTGCTGAATTCCGCCTGTGCTCCCTGCTCTCAGCGCATTGGTCCAAGAGGAGTGCAGCGTCCTCTCTCTGAGGCTTCCAGGTGGGACTGCTGAGCTTCCTGTTTCAAACTGCGCTCTGCGCAGGGTCGTAAGAGAGCAGGCCGCAGCGTAACCTCTCATGCTGCGGCTTGCTGGAGTTTCCTGTCACTCACTGTTCGCTCAGTCGGGACTCAGGAGTGCTACTGCTGCTGGGGCTTTCTGTGGAGGAAATGAGGAGGAATGCGAGGCTGCAGTAAGCCCACTGGTGCCGGTGCCTGCACGCTCCTACTCTTATCAGACTGAGTGCCTTGCCGCAAGCAGGCGGCACCATAACAGGTACTTGGCAGGGCCAATCTTGTTAAAAGTTAATAGGACATATCTGGGGGCCGATATAATGTAACGAACTGCTGAATAACATGTCAGCTGAGCTCTGTTGGTCACACTGACCCACAGCACTGACAGTCTAACATTAAATTGAGCAGCATTATATAATATGACCAACAAGGCTGATCTCAATATAACACTAGACTGTCAGCTCTGTGGGTCTACTCTGCACTTCTGAGGTGATGTAAAGGATCTATGTGGACTACGTGGAAAATAAACTGACAGGAACATACATATTTTCTCTGTAAAAATACATGTCACAGTTCCGATGTGGGGTAAAAATGTCCGTGTGTAACCCCGGCCCCTACTGAGCAACTACCATAACACAGAGGGCTGGTCCCCCGGATGTTTTAGGGACCCTAGCAAAGCCCCTGATTGTGGTCGACCTACAAACAAGCAAGAATTTTTGGCTCTCACAGACCCTGTAACTTCTTCTTTAAAGAGGCTCCTCTGTCCTCCACTCATTACCTGTAGTAATGGCACCTGTTTGAACTTGTTATTAGATATAAAAGACACCTGTCCACAACCTCAAACAGTCACACTCCAAACTCCCACTATGTGAAGACCAAAGAGCTTCGAAGGACACCAAATAAAATTGTAGCCCTGCACCAGGCCTGGGAAGACAGAATCTGTGATAGGCAATAGCAGCTTGGTTTGAAGAAATCAACTGAGGAGCAATAATTAGAAAAAGGAGGACATACCAAGACCCTGATAGACTCCCTCTGATCAGGAGCTCCACGCTAGATTCTCACCCCATGGGAGTCAGAAATGATCACAAGAACGGTGGGAGCAAAAATCCCAAACCACAACGGGGGACCTATTGAATAACCTGCATGAGAGCTGGGAGCCACGTACAAAGGCTACCACCATAAACACACTACACACCCATATAATATAATGGCAATTCCACAGTATATTGAGTCTTGCTTCAAGCTACATATGGTTTTACCAACGGTTTTTTGATTTTGAAAAATCGTCTATAAGCCATCTGTCAAACTTATCATGAACCTCTATGGAAAACCGTGCAGACGGTCCCACTGTATGGGGTTTCCGCCGGGCGTTTTTTATACCAGCAGCGACCGAAAAACCTTGAACACTGTTCATTATTCCGCCCAGTTATTTCAGGCAGAATATGAATAAGTCAATGTGAAGGAGGAGGTCTTTTCCTCCGCAACAGCTCCATCCTTCGCTGTCACCGCAGAGTCTTAGCTGCAATTAGAGCTTGCGATCGCGCTTCACCAGCATTAGGACGTACCATACCTCCCAAGGTCGGTAAAGGGGTAATATTCGTTTGTTTTAAATCTTTTCTAATAAAATATATTTTTATGGGATACATATCGGATTATAATGGATTCTTTAGGTGGTAGCACATTTAGCACCTTGGTGAGTGGTTAATACATGTATAATTTAGCCGTTAAGTTAGGGTGCTGTTGACTATATTTATGGATAAGCATTTTTGGGTTTGATAATGCGCATGATAAACTACCCATGTGGATACCCATCATAATACATAGGAACCTCAACAAACAATTTTAATTGGTTCCAGACAGCAACCATTGTGTATGTTGAAACCGATGAAACTCATGGAAACTGTAATATGGTTCCAAGCTTCAAATATCTCTGCACATAATGCAAAATATAGGTTAAAGAATGTTACATGAGATAACTAATACAGATTAAATGAGGGTGAAGGTGCATACATAAAAAATCCAAAAAGAGCTGCTGGAAGCTGGAAAACAATTCTACTTACAACGTACCAGAAAAAAATGGGCCTTTACTTGGTGCTCAAGAAACCACTTCATCCTGGCACATGTAAAGAGCAGTAAGGACATGTAGTACCACAAACCGTACTGTAGAGAGGTGCTACAGACCACCATCAGCGCATGATGGGCAGATCAATGCCAGGTTACATTATGGAGGAGACATGTATGATTTTTGGCGTTAAGTGCACCAATTTTTGTGCCCATTATATCAGTTGTAGAATTGCACTATCATTGTATTGACCTGCTCTACAGCGGCGTCATAAATCAGGCCATTCTAGCGTCATAACTCTAATTCTGGCTCAGGTAAACCACTTTGAAAGATGGTGTTACCTGTCCAGCAGTAATGCTCCTGGGAGTTGCCCGTGACAGAACTTATAAATCTATAGCTTAGTAACAGTTTCTAGTGCGCCCCCGCCTCCCCGCATCCCCTGCCGAAATCCTGCGCATTACAAAGTGCCCGCGGGCGCTCTTGTAAAGCCCTTGATATTGGGCGTATGGCGATTTAAACTATAGCGAATGGAGCAGCGCTAGATGTTGGGCTGAAAAGATGCCAGACTTCTGGCACAGCCCCCCTTCATACATGGCTAGCCCATAATCTTGAAAACAATACTAAACAAAGGGCCACATGTAATGAACCTGTTTAGGTCTAAAACTCACTTTTTTGGCCCATAGGTTTAACAATGGGCAAAAGAGTGAGTTTTAGACCTAAACAGTTTTCATACATGTTGCCCATAATGTCACATACCATTGTAGGTTGACACTTGAGTAACCTGAGACCATGTAACTTGAGGGACCATTGTACACTGCAGAATTGCATGGTGTGCCTATATATGTCTGGAAATCTCTTGTATTACACCTCTCTGGGGAAATCTAGGATATTCTACCTAAACGTTTCTCCATAAGCCTTAATCAGATATTAGTTACATAATACAGTTTCCTATAGCTGTTCCCTATTAATATTGTACAATACCTCAAATAAAAAACGAGCTCTTTCAGAACCGCAGCAACTCCCACACATTCCAGGCAGACATTAAGAAGAATATGAAAGGTAGAAATCACTGAATTAGGCCAGAAAGCCAACGTCCACCAGAATAAGGTCTGTGGGAGTGATGGGCTCGATAATCGGTAGCCACTTAGAGGTCACAAGAGACGCATATAAAAAGTGGAGCTGAAGTTAAAATGTTCCTGGATGTACTACTCTCAGTCTATCCATCATTGTAAACATCGTGCTGCTGGGGTGGGACTCCACAATGCAGAGCCTTATAAAGGTTTATTGTTGTACGTGCTGTAAGCTGTTAATATACCCCTGTCGTGCATAAATATGGCTAATTAGATGTTGACATTCTCTAGGTCACCAATATCTTTTGATATTATAACAGCATCATATTATGCATGTTGGTCTATTAATACCATACACAGGAATCTCAACATAGACCAATTAGTGTTCACGTTCATGCTAGTTCTTGTATTATATCGCATTAATGGTGAATGCTTTATTGTTTTTCACATAGCAACAGTGTTGTCCATTATCCAAGGCATTGGATGAATACACAAATATTCTGTATGGTATTATGACTTTATTTAGTCCTTATAGCATTGGACAAGATACTAACATAATGATAAAGGTAATCATCAACTAAATGCTGTATTCTTACCAGTCTGTCATTGGTTGATTGGGAATTTAGAACAAATTAGGTGGAGTTTTTTTTGTTACAGAGATTGCCCTAGGAAATGATCCTTGGACTATCTCTTAAAGAGAACCTGTCACATAGGTTATGCCCCCCTGGATGGGCCAGAAACAATGTAGTGGTCAGACTCTGCTGTTTCCAGCGCTGTGTCGCCTTATATGTAAGAATGCTGAGTAATTTTCCGTGTATTTAATGCTCAAATCGCAATTTTCAGCCAGAAGAGTCATTTCAAAGAGCAGGTTTTGTGTTCAAACCGCCGCCCATCTGAATATATATCCCCCACCCACCTCAACTGATAAACCGTATTATTTTGAATAGGTAAAATATGTGAAAACTGTCATGGGTGGGGCATTCTTTGGTAGGCGGGGCTAGACAACCTGCTAATGAATAAGTATTTGAGGGGTAAAATGCTCTAAAACTGCTGCAACTTACAGAATGAAAAATGGTAACAAGAGCGCTGAAGCAGCAGGTCTGACACTAGCTTGTGCTGCCTTCAGCAAGGGGGGTAACCTTTGTGACAGGTTCTTTTTAAAAAGGTGTATCCAAACCACATGATTTGCTTTAAACAAGTGGGAAAAGGAAAAGATATTTCCAAATGCATTTATTCCTATTTTGCTTTATTTCATAGAGCAGTTCTTATCTCCTGCTTGTTTACATTAGTTGCACTAGTTACCGACAACCTCTCTTTGCTCTAGCAATGATAGGAAGAGGGCGCGGGTCACTCCTTGATCGCCCCCACAGCACGGAGCTTATTTTCTTTTTTTCTTACTGAAAATTTTTAACCATTTAGAGCTTTTAGCCTTTTGCCCTGCTGTTAAAATCCCTCCATTATTAATGGCCCTCTTGAAAAAGCTGGATGGCGTCGAGGCATTTATCCTCCTTCTGGTGACATATCCTCCATATTGGTAATGGATTGATATATATTGCACAATATATATATATAGTATGGTTTGATGCATTTATAATTACTTATAATCACTTGATTTGTCTTACCTATTTGCATCTTTCCTGGCTATTATTGTTATCCATATTATTTATTATATTCATATACCTATCTGGGGCATTTACAGTATGGAGGATATACTGCCATTTTGTGATTGGGGGTATACAGGCAGTCCCTGGGTTACATAAGGGATAGGGACTGTAGGTTTGTACTTAAGTTGAAATTGTATGTGAGTCGGAACAGGTAGATTTATTAAATGCAATTCCTTTTTTTTTTTTAGTTTTGGATAGTGCAGGTTTTACATTTACATTTGTTTTACTGTCTGTGCCCTTTTTTTGGAAGAGTTCATCTAACGTTCTGTATCTCATGTGCAGCTGTGGCTGCTGGCACTTGGTTATCATGGGGCGTGACTCAGTGTTAAATGTCAGCCACGCCCCATAAGTCTCCGTTTGTAACTACGGGACGTATGTAAGTCGGAACGATGTAAGTAGGGGACTGCCTGTATATGGTTTTAATCTGTTTTTAACTTCTTGTTTTAGTTGTTACAATTGGATAAAATATAAGTATTTTGATTTTTGTGTACAATAAAAAATGAATGATCCCATTGACCTCAATAAAAGATTCTGTATGTGTTGTAGTTCATACAACGTGTATTTTCAGCAGTCTTTTTTTTTTTTCATAAAGAAAACTAAGAACACGTTCATTCTTTGGCCATATTCCAGGTGTGGAAATTTACCATTGATGTCAATGATGATGGCTAAAAACTTTGTGTAAATCGCACCAGAAAGATTTGAATGTGTTTTTTTTTTTCATATTAAGAAAGATTTATTAATAGACAATGACATATACAAACAACCAGGTGGTACCCAAGAAGCAAAGATGCATGCAACATCTGCTTTTAAAACTACACATGACTGTAACAATGAGGGGAAACACCGCTATAACATAGATGATGGGTAAATGACTAAAAGCTACAATGGAAAGATAATACAGCATACATATATGGTTCATGTAGAGGGTATGAGCCAGTCAATTTGTAGAGCGGTAAACCATACAGGAAAAACAGGAAAACAACAGGCTATGTACAGGGGTCACACACAACGTCACACAAGGGGGAGAAGGAGAGAGAGGGGGTAGGGAGAGAAGAAAAAAAAAAAAAAAAAGGAGTGGGGAGAGTAGGTAACCCATAGAGTCGCGCTGGTTAGTACACTAACTAGCAAGTAATAGAGAGGTACAGCGGAGAATTTTTAAAGAAAAGCCAACTGGCCCAGGTTCTATTGAATGTATGCGTCTGCTTAAGGGTCTGAGCAATAAGTTCCTCCAATCTGTATGTGGTTTTTAACACGGGTCCACATCCAAAACCTCATAGAAATGAATGGGACTCATTTCTTAATTTAAACCACGAGTAAAAAAAATAAAACGACCCTAAATCCACATGCAATACCATGTGAAATACTTGTTCAAAATGACATCATCCATCAAGGTTTTCAGCAGCATGTAAAGTTTCCTCGTGTGTAGACTTACCGTTACTCTATTGGCGCTGTCGGTTAAATATTTGTGTGGACAAACTAAACCATTATGTTATACCACAAAAATGTCACACCTTAAGAAACACAATATTGTTCTAAAAGCACAACAAAACCAAAGTGAAGACTGCAATCTGTTAATGGGGATTTTGTAATATTTTATTGATTTAAATTTCTGCTGCAATAATTCTCAGCTCATTGACGTAGACACAGGACATATATAGGCTTGTATAACTGAGCACACATATGTTCATACAGTAAAGCCCCAAAATCTTGTTTCAGAGATGCCTTTAAAGTTTTATCACTTGCCAAAACTAATAAACCCGTTTACACAGTGAGATAATTTTTTTACAATTTTTTGCAACTATAAAATGAATATTTCAAAACCGTGAGCCAGATATGGACAGAAAAAAAAAAAATCATTAAAACATATGGTATGAAATAATTTTCACATACATTGCACATCCCGGACACTTAATCATTCTCCAATTCAAAATAAAAAGCTAGTGTACAGTTTAAGGCCCGTTCCCTGCACAGATGGGGGGGAAACAAACTTGCCACGGCTCTTTCCTTTTTTTTGTTCCAGCTTTCGGACCCTTTTTTCCACTCTTCCTTCGAACTGTAATGTAACCTGACGTTAAATATGTTTACAGACCTTTCGCTAATGATAACCTGCTTTGATAATGTCACTGATTTAGAATTAATGGTAGTAACTTGAGCAATTACAAAAGCAAAGCAAATATTAACTCAGGTAATCCAGAACAGAGGAAAGGGGCAAGAAGTCATAACGACAGACAACAGTGTGCACCGATTATTGTTATGGTTAAAATTTTTCTATCATTTTTCTAAAATAAAGCACTTTTTGAAATAAATCGATGAAAGGCTGTGTAGGTGGAAAGGGAAAGATGTCTAGAATAAAAGATGCAAGGTTGGTTTCCACCCCGGAGACAGTGTTTTGTATTAATCAAAGATTATAGTACAGTGTGTCAAATTTAGAACAATAAGACAAGGCAAATGATCTTTATTATCTGCCACATCTTAAAAGGGGTTTTCTCACCACAGAGATTAGCTTTAAACATGAAGGCAAAGATTAAAAAGACTATAACCAAATACATTGGTGTTCTGATTTTGGAGATAAATGAGATTTATCTCCGCTTGTTTATACATTTTCCCACCATCTCTGCTCTCATTGCTCCACTTCCCTACTACGGTCATTTTACACAGGACTTTTTTATCTATGTTACGGAAAACGTTAAACCTTTTTAGATTTTTTCTGTACCTTGTCCTACGGTTTACAAAACCCCCTGTCTCGTCTTTTAACAGGGCTCTATGAAAAATCAAGCGTATGACAATCACTGGTATCGAACCACCCACAGCCAAAACAAGAGTTGGGAGCCTAAAGCTGGCAGTGAAGAGCAGGATCGGTGAAACAGCATGGGGAGAACTCCCTTTAAATACCAAAAGCTGCATAAAGCATAGACAAGTATAGACTGCAATGATAGAGGGTAGTAAAAGAAGCATGTTCTAGTAATCTAACATTTATGACATACTGTATAAGGTCAGTTCACATGCTTATTTTTGACGGGGTTTTTTGGAAATTTTTTTAAGCGTTTCCAAACTCCAACCCCTTTTCCCAAAATGTTTCCAAAAAACCCCCCAGTTTTTTTAAAGTGTTTCCCTAGAAAAACCCATTGTAGTTCACACATGACGAATTTTAACACGCTTCTTTGGAAGCGCTGAAAAAGAAGTGTCATGTCCATTCTTGAAGCGCGCTTTAGGCGCGATTTAGGCACGGTTTTTGGTGTGGTTTTTGTCCTGGCTATTAATTTTTTATGGGTGAAAACCTCGTTGAAAACCTCATACAAAACCTTGCTGAGAAACGCCTCTAAACCTCTTCTGAAGAAGCGCGTTTCAGGCGAGGTTTTACGAGCCCAAACGCTGCAAAAACCTCATCTAAAACCACGTCAAAATAAGCCGTGTGAACATACCCTAAAAGTTGTACTGAGGGCAAGTTACATCAAGTTTATGGCCTCTTTTTGTCACATATGTTAGGAATCAGGATACCTTGAAAAGCATGGAAGATCACACATTTGTGTCCGATGCATAAAGCATATGGCCCTGTCATTCTCCAACCACAGTATCTACTGGGACACATTTTTAAGATATCTTACAAAACATGAATAGAGGCCATAAAAGTGAAAGGGCCCTCAGTGCCACTTCCAAGCACCTTATATACAATATAAGTCCAAAATGTTAAAGAGCACTTTCCTGTTAAAGGTGTTCTCTGGATTGGCCAATTCCTGCTTGTTAAAAGGACCCTACGACAATAGACAGATCGAAAAGTGTTTTCCACTGCTAAGACCCTCAGTAATCTGCATGGAAACTTGGCAAGAAGCAATCAGTTTTCCCTGCAGTGCCACCACAGAGGGAATTAAGCATTACATAGTTCTCATTCAAATCAATGGGTTGTCTGTGTAATGCAGAACACATCAGGTTTGGCAGATCAAGAGACGCTCTTTTTAACTGCTCTCCACGCTTTCCAAGAAATGAGTATCCTAAACAGAGGACCACCCTCTATATTAATTCAGAATGACCTTATAGGGAATTTAAAATGGGTTTCTAAACTGGACAACCCCTTTAAAGGACAAATGCTGACTGGCAGAACACCTATCAGTCAATGGGTATAGTGTAATAAGCATTTTCCTCAGTGAAAAAATTAAAGGGGAGCCTCAGCTTTTTGGCAGTAAAATAAGAGGAAATCAAGAAAAAAGGGAAAAGGGGCAGTAAAATTGGGTCAATGCTCTGAATTAAATGTTGTAAGGAATTTTTTCATTTCTTTCTTTTGTTGTTTATATCTTTTAAACGAAACGGAACTTAAACCCTGTCCCCAATCTAATAAATTTACAGTGGGTTGAAAAATTTTCAACCCCTTGACTGTTCCTATTTTTTAAACTTTACATCAAAAAACTGAAATGATTTTATTGATATTTTATGTGCAAGAGCAACACAAATAGCACATATTTATGAAATGTAAAGAAAAAAATAGTCTTTTCCAAATTTCTGCTAATTAAAAAAAATAAAAAAATATGGTGTGCATATGGATTCAGCCACCCTGTACTCCGATACCCCTAAATAAAATCCACTGTGACCAGCTGCCTTTAGAAATCAATTTGAAAAATAGAGCAGCCCAAAAAATAGCTATCATATCATTTATCAGAAAACAAAGGAGCAGGAATGCAGCAGAACTACTGAAATTGGACAGTCCAATTCCAGTATAATCAATCCATAGCAACAAATAATAACGGCATTCCTGGCCAATAATACTTGTTTATCATTTATTGATAATAAGATGAATCCAAAAGCGCATTTTTTAATGATCTTGTTATCCTGGTAAAAAAGATACCTGTGTATGTCAATTTTGAATAAAATTCAATAAAGTTTCTTGATATACAAAAAAAAAGAATAACGGCATTAGCATGTCCAAAAACTCCAGAATTTATTGGTCCAAGAGGTACAAGAGCAACGTTTTTAACTCACTTGATAAACGTTGCACTTGTACCACTTGGAACAATACATTTTGGAGGTTTTTTTTTTGGGCTGCTAATGCTGTTATCTTTATTGCTGTCAGTACCTTTAGGGTGCTTTTAACAGTTTTGGGGGGAGTTTAAATGCGCTCCAAATTAAACTGCCTTTATTACCAGCAAGCTTCTTCATTGTCTAAATTTTTCAGACAGGTGTTTCAAGTAAGTCATCAATTACAGTAAAATGTTTAAAGGGTTTTGTGGATTACGAGAAAAATTTGATTACTTTTTTTTCCACACAGTTTAGATAAGTGAAAGAACTTGCTGTTAATAAGGCAGTTTAATTGGAGCGCAGATAAAACTGCACCAAAACTGCACGTGTGAAAGCACCCTTAGAAGTTAACTAATTAGTAAATAGAGTACATCTGTCTGCAATTTATTCTCAGTATAACTACAGCTGTTTTGGGAAAGGGCCCTCAGGGGTTTTTTATGAAAACATTAGTGAACAAACAGCATCATGAAAACCAAGAAACACACCAGACAGCTCAGGGATAAAGTTGTGACAAAGTGTGTTGCAGGATGCTATGGCCACAATATATTTACTAGTATCAAAAATAAAAAAATGCAAAGCTATTTAGCTTCAAACAGCATCAGTGAAGTACAGCAAACGAAACCTGCAATACGATCACCCAAATTAGATGGGTTTCCTTCTTGCCACGGAAAAACAAAGCCATAAAATTATTATTTCATGTGAGAGAATAGAGCCGTCAGCACATCTGTGCTGCCAAGCAACATTTTTTAGGCTTCAGAAAGAGGGCATGTACCTTTGAAACGCTGCTGGCAGTACAGGTTTGCCAATGGCTTTATTCTCCCACATGGACTTATAATCTTTATGGACTTTGTTTCCCCCCGTGCAAAAAGATTTTACTAATTGAGAATGATTGTATTGCAGGTTTCCTTTCTTTTTTCCATTTTGCGTTGACGCTAAGTAGTTTTGCACTTTATTGTAGTTTTGATACTAGTAAATCCTGTTTGGAATATACCGTAGCCATGTCAACCATTTAAATAGAATTATATACTGGGTTAGGAGGAAGCCTGGATCAATATGATCTGTCATCTCCTATTTTGAATAGTTAATCTGTCCACAGAACAACAAAAGTCTTACGTACTAATCTACTGTCAGGGCTGGGCTGTGCCAGGCTCTAGGATCTGCAGGCTGCAACAGCTGATGCACGATCCCACCCTGTAACTGCGGACAACTTGTGATGACGGGGGCCCAGCCACTCCTGACAGGGGGAGTTGCACCGCCAATGGGAGCCCCGGAGGCCGCTCCAATCACTGCGGGGGCGGTACCCGGGAAACCCTTTTAAAACCCCCGAAGGCTGGGTGCTGGCCGTGATATTCCTGGTACCTCTTTTTTCTTTTTCAGTTTTGTTTTTTTGTTTAAATCTGTGTCCCTGACCTGCTTGTTCTCCTGACCCCGGCTTGTCTCCTGATTTTGGCTTCGCTTCCGTTTGGTCTTGACCTGGGCTTGTTTACTTTATCCTTGGTTCTGATTTGGGGCTTGGCTTTCCTAATATATTTACCCGGACTGTCTGACTATCTTCCTTTGAGGGCCCCCACACTTTAGCAGCGCAGGGACTGTCGCCCATTGCCTCTGCCCCTAGGGCACACGCCCCAAGTAGGCGGGGGGCAGGGGGCGGGGTTTCCATTAGGGCTCCGCACCCCCCTTACGTGACACTGACTTTTGGAACAGGGGCAAGAAAAAACCCTTTTTTAAAAAAAAACCCAAAAGAGTCCCGTTTGTAAATTGAAAAAAAGCTATGTGGGGGACCAGCAACATTGGAAGAACGTTCCTGGTCAGATGAGACCTAAAAATGAAACACAAAGGGCCCACATTAGGGAAACGGTTTTGGTGAAAAAACCACTTTTTTCCCATAGGTTTTTCTAGGGGAAAAAAAAAGTGAGTTTTAGACCAAAACCGTTTTAACATTTTTTGGCCCTATTGTGGAAAAAAGCCAACACCGCACATCACCTTGAACATCATCCCCACAGTGAAGCATGGTGGTGGCAGCATCATGCTGTGGGGATGTTTTGCTAAAGCAGGGGCGGGGGAAATGCCGATTTGATGGGAAGATAATGAAATAAAACAGGGAATCCTGGAGGAAAACCTGTTAGAGGCTGCAAAAGACTTGAGACTGGGGAGTAGATTCACCTTCCAGCAGGACAACGAAACATACAGCCAAAGCTACAATGCAATGGTTTACATCAAAGCATATTTATGTGTTACAATGGCCCAGTAAAAGTCTAGACCTAAATCTCTAAATTTATGTTTGTTGCTGTAACATTTAAGGACCAGTTCAAGGGTTATGAAGACTTTTGCAACCCACTGCATATAAAAGAGGGATTCTTAGTATTTTTGCGCTATGTCCTTCTTTGAAATCCCAGTAAAACCAACTGGCCTCTTGTAAAAATTATGATTGAGACTTAGGGCCCGTCACTTTTTTGCCGTGGCCGGTTGGCAGCAGGATCATTGACTTGCATAGGGCAAACATAGTCCTAATTGGGGTCTTGTTTCTTCACAGGATACAAAAACATGACCACATTTTTGTATTCGGTGTCGAAACCGGACATATTTGCTAAATAGGACAAACTTAGGCCACTTAGGACCATGTTTACCGTAAACAAATCAATGGCTTTGTCGCCGCTCCTCCACAGTATCTGTCAGGATGAATTGTCACAGTTTTCCGATAGATACCGCATAAAGGGCGGCGAAAATGTGATGTGAATCAGGCCTTAGTAAAATTATCGGACTATGGAGTGTTGACATGGGCCCTGTTCTGATAATTTTTGCTCATGGGACCTCATAAAATTTGTTTACAAATAGGGCTCCATTGAAATATATTTGTAAATGTAATCAGATCAGTATTGTAAAAGATGATTTATATAACCTGCAATACTAGACAATCTATGGACAGGAAGGCACTAATTCGGTATAACTACTTTAGGCACCATTGTCAGTAGTATGCTTCACTTTATTTCATGGTCACATTCAATAGGTAACTTTTTCAACTTATAAGTCTGCCCTTTATAATTCTAAAGTACTCTGTTCTAACAGACACACCACTAACACAAATATGTGCGCAACATTGGGAGAAATAGCATCCTGCCATAAGAATCCTGAGAGCAGTATAATCTGCACAACAGTAAACTAAGGGATTGTCCCGAAGGCAGGTTTTTTAGTCGGATTTACAGATAGCTTTCAGATTTGAAAATCATTTGTAAACCAACTGTCATCCCTGACATTGACTTAAAAGAAAATTCGGGCAGCAGTCCACACTGCAGGTTTTTTTACCAGACAGTCTTTGACACCCGGCGTTCCAAAAAAAAAAAAAATTTTGAACATTTCATTCTTCTGCCTGTTTTTCGGCCCGAACAAAACATGTCAGTGTTGAGGGGGACAGGGATTCCCCAAACCAGGAAAACCTCCCCCAAAAACCCTGGAAAAAAGGGGGTTTAAAAATTTCCGGTATTTTAACCTGCCGTGTGGAGGCAGCCTTTTATGCTGTAAATCCACAAGCAAAAATGTCAGTTGGTATGGATTGTGTCATTGATTTGACAGTGGAGTTTTCCGCTTGACTTCAATAAGAAAGGACAAAATCCACAGATAAACCTTTCCTGTCGATTTTAATGCGGATTTTGCCTCCTCCCATTAAAGTCAAAAGGGAAAAATCAAAGGTAAAATCCACTATGAGACTGCAATGAAAGATTTTTGCATGTGGATTTGCATCATAAACTGCAAATTTTATTCATTGGATCTGCTGCACAAAATCCAGAGCACATCTGTCCCATTTGAGAGTCCCTTTTTGTTATTGTATACTCCATTTAATAGTTTACCATAATTTGTCTAATATTTGTAAGGTTTATTTAAAAGGGTTTTGGCGTCACAAACATTGATAGCATATTAATAAAATATGCCACCAATGTCAGACAGGTGAGGGTCCTAGAAGTGGGATCTGCACCTATTTCCAGAGTGGGTCTTCAAAACTCCCATTGTGAATAGAGAAGTGCCACACTTGTGCGCAAGTGTAGTCAGTTCTTTATTCAGAACGTGTTTGTGATGCCAAAACCCTTGTAAAATAATATCCACAGCAGTATTGGCTGTGCTTTTTACAAGCTTACAAGGGTGCCACCATTTTAAAGATATGAAAAATACAATTGTCATGTCCTGCTTTCTTTTTTGCGTCTGTACTTGTAGTGCTAAGATATTTGACCATCCGGAGTCCATATCGACAGTATCGCTTTAAGAATATTAGATGGTAACAGTTAGCCTGTAGGTTCCATAAAATTCCAAACACCTGGTAATGCTTAATGAGAAACGGTGCATGTTACTACATACCGTAGATCCTAGGCATAGCTCTCTTATTAGTGTTCCTCGCATAATTTTGTTATGAGAACGCTGTACCACATAAAACTGGTTAATGGGAATGCAGGTGTTCATGGCTTATTACCAGGAGTGTTCAACATCCGATGATGGATTTTTCCAGTGCCAGGTTAACTTCTGAAGAACTGACCATTTGGAGGAGCAAGGGCCTTAAACTGGAAAAATACTGATCTGTTAGATTGCGTAACACTTGGTTTCAAATGAGATATAAGCTGAGAAAGTTTACTGCAAAGCTAGAAGCCTGAAGACCTGTGGGCCATTGAGGGATGCCTCACCGCCACAGGGTTGGTCCCAGGAATTCTCTCTATCTTCGCTGTTCGTTTCTTACAGCTGATGTTCCGGATGGATGAAGCATATGATTCCTGGTGAAGCTTTGGCCTATATAGAGGTGTAATGTAAGTAATTAACCTTTGTGATCCATATTATGCGTGCTTTGCCTTTCACACACAACAGAACCCGCAAAATCAACAGACAACCCTGGCACACAGACTCCACTAAACAACTGAGGCGAGCTTCCAGAGCTGCCGAACGCCGCTGGAAGAAAACTCACTCCATTGATGACTTTGCCTTATACAAACACTCACTGCAGACATTTAAGTCCGCACTCGCCTCAGCCAAACAGAACTATTTCACCACTCTCATATCCTCCCTGTCCCACAACCCCAGACAATTATTCAAAACCTTCAACTCTCTTCTCCGTCCACCAACACCTCCTCCCCCATCCCTCCTTTCAGCTGATGACTTTGCCACTCACTTCCTCCAGAAGATCAACCACATCAGAGAAAGCTTCAGCCCGCAGTCCCCACCGCCCTCCCCTACCCTTGCAACCTGCTCTTCCCCCTTAACTTGCTTCCCCACGGTCACTCATGACAAGCTCTCCTCTTTACTGTCCAAATCCAACCTCACTACCTGTAGTCTTGACCCACTGCCATCCCACCTCATCCCAGACCTCAGTGCTTCTATCATCCCAGCCCTCACCCATCTCTTCAACCTATCAATAACCTCTGGCATCTTCCCTTCCGCCTTTAAACATGCTACTATCACTCCAATCCTAAAAAAAACAACCCTTGACCCCTCTTCTCTGTCCAACTATCGCCCCATCTCACTGCTCCCTTTTGCTTCCAAACTCCTCGAGCAGCACGTCTATCTTCAGCTGTTCCCACCTCTCCTCCAACTCTCTTCTTGACCCACAACAATCTGGTTTTCGACCACACCACTCTACCGAAACCGCCCTAACCAAAGTCACTAATGACCTAGTAACTGCTAAAGCCTCATGCCACTACTCTATGCTCCTCCTCTTAGATCTGTCCTCTGCCTTTGACACTGTCGACCATTCCCTCCTGCTACAAATCCTCTCCTCCCTCGGCATCACAGACTTGGCTCTTTCCTGGATCTCCTCGTACCTCACTGATCGGACTTTCAGCGTCTCTCATTCTCGCTCCACCTCCTCCACCCGGCCTCTCTCTGTCGGTGTTCCCCAAGGGTCAGTCCTGGGCCCACTACTCTTCTCTATCTACACCCTTGGCCTCGGTCAGCTTATAGCCTCACATGGCTTTCATTACCACCTGTATGCTGACGATACCCAACTCTACATCTCCGGCCCAGATGTCACTTCTCTACTCTCCCGGATCCCTGACTGTCTGTCGTCCATCTCCTCCTTCTTCTCATCACGTCTCCTAAAACTAAATGTGGAGAAAACAGAACTCATCATCTTTCCACCATCCAACTCTACCCCTGCCCCTGATCTCTCTATTACAGTCAACGGCTCTACACTCTCACCGGTCCCGCAAGCCCGCTGCCTTGGGGTAATCCTAGACTCCGCTCTATCTTTCAAACCACACATCCAAACCCTCACCTCTGCCTGCCGCCTCCACCTGAAAAACATCTCTCGCATCCGCTCATTCCTCAACTATGACACTACAAAAATGCTGGTCCATGCCCTTGTCATCTCCCGCCTAGACTACTGCAACATCCTTCTCTGTGGCCTCCCAGCTAGCACTCTCGCTCCCCTCCAATCCATTCTCAACTCTGCTGCCCGTCTTATCCACCTCTCTCCTCGCTACTCCTCTGCCTCTCCCCTCTGCCAATCCCTTCACTGGCTTCCCATTGCCCAGCGAATTCATTTCAAGCTACTAACCATGACCTACAAGGCTCTCCATGACCTCTCCCCTCCATACATCTCTGCCCTAATTTCCAAATATCTCCCCTCACGCACTCTCCGCTCCTCACAGGACCTTCTCCTCTGCTCTCCCCTTATCAGCTCCTCACACACCCGTCTCCAAGACTTCTCCCGTGCTTCACCCACACTCTGGAACTCACTGCCCCAACACATCAGACTCTCCTCAACTTTCACCAGCTTCACAAGCAACCTGACAACCCATTTCTTCAGGCTTGCCTATAACCTTCACTAAACTTGTCACTACTTCCTCCACAGACATGTCTGCCCCTCACCTCCGGTCTCTTTCCCCCTCCTTGTAGATTGTTATCCCTCGCGGGTAGTGTCCTCTCTCCCTCTGTCGTGCCAATTGTCTTTTTCACTTATCACTGTAGTCGTTGACTTATGTAATGTATGTAACCCCCTCGAATGTACAGCGACCTGGAATCAATGGCGCTTTAAAATAAATAATAATAATAATTTGTATTATACAAAAGTCTATGCAATATCACACTATCTTCTTGTAGTCTTATATAATCACTGAATTCTTCATATAATAAAGTTAATAAAGCATTTGATGTTGCCTTCTTTAAAGCCATATCCGACCCCTTAAAATAGTTGGCAAAACAATGCTGTATTTGGAAATTCACAAAAAAATAATTTGTGTAAATGTCTTAGGCTCTGTCCACGCCACAAATATTTCAAGTTTTCCACACGGATTCCGACTTGAAATACTCATCTAAAACCAAAAGTAAACCATTCTAATTGATCTCAAAAGAAATTACGTCTTGCAGTTCACACTACAAGTATTTTCGGCTGTCAGTTTTTCACCGTAAATAAACTTAGAACATGTTCATTTGGTGGAGAATGCATGGAAATTTACTATGGATATCAATGGGGATGGCTAAAAACCTTGTGTAAAATGTGTCCCAAACATTAGTATGTGGTTTTTAATGAAAAAAAACACATAGAAATGAATGGGACTCGTTTCTGACCACAAGTAAAAAAAAAATTTAAAATGACCCTAACAAAGCTTTCACACGGAGCGTTTTTTTTGGTGCATTTTTAATGCGTTTTTGGATGCGTACCAAAAAAACTCCATGTGAAAGCACCCTAAATCCATGTGCAATACCATGTAAATACTTGCTGAAAACTGCATCGTTTATCACAGTTTTCAACAGCAGAATTCAATGAGTAAATTTTACTCGCTGTCTGGACATACCCTTATGGTACGGATTTCTGCTTGCCATCAGTAAAGGAAACTTTACTATATATATTTACAGGTTATAGTTGTTACCCTTGTTTACTTTGATACACTAAATATTTACTATATCTACATTCATGTTTTCCATCAAGCACTTATAGTAACATTTCTTATTTGTCTGGATACATTGAATAATGTATCGATAGACAAACTATTAAAATAATCTAGTTTGAATGCTAGAAACATGGTAAAAATTATATCATCATGAGCACAGCCAGGACAATTCAATAAATCTATATATAATAGAGGCTGGATATCCAATTTATAGACAAATATAGGATAGTACAATAATATTTTTGGACATTGATGCAATTATTTTCTGTATCCATCAGACATGTCTATAGTTTTGTATGATTTCAGTTACTAAATAAAATCTCTTTTATTGAGGAAGAAAAAAGTCAGACTGTGGTGTGTAATACTCTTATACAGACTGCACAAAAATATTACATCATCAAACCATGAGAACATTGGTAATGCAGTGTATATTGAATACCATTTATATACATAGACTCCTATGCACTTTACCCATCATGATATTTCTGTTACAAAGTTATGATGAAGTAAATACCTTCTTAGATGCTCAGGAGACTTGCCACAAGCCTATTAAACAATACATAGCATGTCTTCTTAGTGTCAGCAAAGCCAAGGAGGCAAGAAAAGGCGAGTGCATTGATGCAAATACAATCACTGCATATTTGTCAAAAGCCTGACACTCTCTTTGTAGATATTTTATATGTAAGAATAAACTTGTTTCAAGTTAAGTGGCATTGAATATAAACCTATTTTAAAGTTATCTACTAGATTAGTTATAAATAGGCAGAACAAAACCACCACTGCACAGTATACAGTCTACCCTAGTGATGTTGAAGGGCATCTGTATCATTGATGTGGCCTTTGCAGCTGCAGACTATGATTAGACTCCACCCTAGATTGATCCCATCTCCTGTTCTTATTTATGACTAATCTGACAAATGTCTTACAGATGTGAACGGAAAGTTACCCAACGTAGCAAAATAGCACCTACAAGGGACGAGTCACATTCTGATTCATCAATGGGCGCAGGGAAAGTGGAGCTATTAGTAGTTAAAGTCAGATTGGCCAAAGTGAGTAACAGTGATTGGACTAAATCAGTAAGCAGTCCTATGGGGTATCTGAATTGTACCCACACAAACTAGCACCAGTTAATCAAGTGTAAGGAGAACTGGCAGTACTGTCGATGAATGGAGAGTGTAAACAAATAGGCCAGGGTCAGGTAGTAGATTTCAGGCAGAACTAATGCATACCTCCCAATTGTCCCTATTTTGGAGGGAATGTCCCTATTTTTAACCCTTGTCCCTCTGTCCCTCTTTGCTCTATAAATGTCCCTCTTTTTAATTTGAGAAATAGATTTTCATCAATAAACTGACTATCTTGCTTTAAAAAGTGTCTGATGGCTTAGTACCTGTATATTACAGAACAATTTACTTAATATTTCTTCATTGGACACAATGCGATCCTGAGAATGTGTCCCTTTCTGGCTGTCTAAAAAGTTGGCATGTATGTGTATGGGTGTGGTTAGAGGCGTGTCTTAGTATGATGTCATGTGTTTGGGTGTGGTTAGAGGCGTGGCCTGATGTGTCCCTCTTTGCAATCTCTAAAAGTTTGGAGATATGCTAATGTAGTACTGTGGAGGAATCAGAAGTATAGACCAATAGGCTGAGTTTAGGTAGAGAAGCTCAGTCAGAATTGTTGTAGTACTGAGGAAGGATCCAGAGCATAGACAATTAGGTCAGGGTGAGGTAAAGGACGTCAGGCAGAACTAGTATAGTACTGTAGAGGAATGAGGAGTGTAGACAAGTAGGTCAGGTAGTGGGTCAGGGTCAGGTAGTGGAGGTCAGAGAGAACTAGCATACTGTTCTCTTGGGGATTCAGGATTGTAGACAAATAGGCCATGGTCAGGTAGTGGAGGTCAGGGAGAGCTAGCATGCAGTACTGTGGAGAAATCCAGAGAATAGACAAATTGGTTAGGGTCAAGTAAAGGACGTCAGGCAGAACTAGTGTACTACTATGGAGGAATGACGAGTGTGAAATAGGCTAAGATCAGGTAGTGGAGGTGAGGAGTCATTGATATACAGTACAGTGGAGGAATCAGAAGCGTAGACAAGTAGTCCAAGGTCAGGCAGAATTGATGTAGTACTGTGAAGGAAGCAGGGGCGTAGGCAAATAGGTCAAGGTCAGGTAGTGGAGGTCAGGCAGAAATGGTATACATTACTGAGGAGGAATCACAAGAATAATTAGGCATGGCTGGATCATGTAGCAGTGGACAGTCAGAGCTTTTGTTGTACTGTGATGGAATTAATAGTCTAGTCAAATAGGCCAAGGTCAAGTAGTGAAGGTCAGTCAGAACTGGTATGCAGTACTGTGGAGGAATCAGGAGCATAGTAGGCAAGCCAGGATCAGGCAGCTGAGGTCAGGCGGAACTGTTGTAGTACTGTGAAGAAATTAGAAGCAGATTTTCTTTTAGTTTATTACAAATTGCTTCCAGATACACAGAAACGCCAGTAATTTGGTTTACCTGCAGCTGAATACAGGATTTCTCACTGCTGCCAGTTAGCCACATAGGAATGCATAGAGATATCAGATTTCCTGTCAGCAGGGGCGTAGCTAAAAGCTCATGGACTGTGGTACTTGGGCCACCTATGGCTCTGGACCACTACTTTTCAACAACAGGTTCCTTACTTGGCATGAAAGATGTCTGAGGTGTAGCGAGCTGCAGAAAATCATTAGGGATTGTATAATAGTAGAAAATACAAAAGGGTGCAGGTGGCCGAAAAACAAGTTATACAGCCAAAGCTCCTGATCTCTCTTCCTCCAAGCCTCCAGCGGAAAAAAAATAAAAAATGTTTTAAGGGTAAACAGTAAATAAATGCAATTGTGCCTTTGTTTTTTCAGTTTAATTTTTGTTGGAGTTTAGAGTGAACAGTTTAGTTGACATGTTATCTGTATTCTGCCAGTCAGTACGTAAACAAGGCTAAAAATACCATCACATTATCACCACATGTCGCCACTACATAGTCACTAATGCCACCATTATGTTACTGACCAAACCATAGACATAGACCAAAGAATACCCCACATATCACTAACATACACTAAAACCCCCATACTATTACTGACCAAATCAGTATACTAAGACCAATAATACAAAAAACAATAATATACAAGGACCAACTAATACCACCACATATCACCACCATAAAGAGAATCAATAAAACCATCATCCTGTTACTCAATATAAACTGTAACACTAAGACCCCTATTACCACTATACAGTGACCATATAGTGTTAGATACAAGTTGTACTACACTCTGCAGACATATAAATGATTACAGTGCAGTTACATCCACTGACTCACTGGTGACATCGTTCTCTTTCCCTTTTCTTTCTTCATCTGACCCAGACCATCTGTCTTCTCCCGGCCACAACTTGTCCCTGCAGAGTTCACCATGCAGACATGTTAGACTCCTCACTTTTAAAGCACTTCCTCCCCTATTTCCCACCTTTGCACAAACTCCCCATCAATAGCACCCCAAATGGTAACAATGCACCCTTTAGTGCCCCACACAGTAATTGTACCCTGAACATTGATAGTGCCCGCAGCCGATTATAGAGCCCCTATTTGTGCCACCAGTAGGTACAAACACATCCCATATAGGCAGCCCCCCAAAATAGGTAGACACTCATTTCAGGTCAGTTAGACCCTAAGAATTAGTCAGATAAGTGTCAGACTCTTCTTTTTAAGTAGGTAAAGTCCCCCTTTGATATAGGGTTCCCCTCTAGTAGGTAGGTAAGTAGATAGGGTCCCCTCTAGTAAATAGATAAGTAGACAGGGCCCCTTCTAGTAGGCAGCATAGTAGATAGAGCTCCCTATAGTAGGTAGGTAAGTAGATAGAGTCCCCTCTAGTAGATAAGCAAGTAGAATGGGCTCCCTCTAGTAGGTAGGTAGATAGGGTTCCTTCTAGTAGGTAAGTAGGTAGATTGGGACCATACTAGTTGATAGGTAGGTAGATAGGGCCCCTTCCAGTAGGTAGGTAGGTATATAGGGCCCGTTCTAGTAGGTAGGCAGAGAGATAGGGCCATTTCTAGTAGGTAGGTAGATATTTATGTATATAGGGCCCCTTTTAGTAGGTAGGAGGAGAGATATGGCCCCTTCTGGTAGGTAGGCAGGTAGATAGGGCCCCTTCTAATAGGTAGATAGATGGGATCCTCCCCAATAGGTAGGAAGGAAAACA
This sequence comes from Phyllomedusa bahiana, assembly GCA_025379985.1. Lineage (NCBI taxonomy): Eukaryota > Metazoa > Chordata > Amphibia > Anura > Hylidae > Phyllomedusa > Phyllomedusa bahiana. Next base: position 48,636 of record JAODAL010012782.1, read on the forward strand.
GACCCCCCTATTAAAATAAATAAATACTTGCATTGTCCCTGTTCCACCACCGAACACTCTTTGAATCCGCAACCGCGGCGGCGTGACGTCATCACAGCACCTGCTCTAGGATGCCATTTCCGGCGTCTACTAGGCCCCAAGCCTAACCATAGGCTTAGGGCCTAGTACAGGCAGCGGCACATTGACATCATTACATTGCACCACTGCCTTCAGTGGGCTAAGTGTTTTGCCTCAGCTGCTGCCTACACCGTGCAAGCAGCGGCTGTGATCGCTGCATCGCTGGGTCTATATGACCCAGTGATGAAGCTTTATGGCGATGGGGACCCGTGGGACCGCTGCAACCCCTGTAGCTATGCTACTGCCTGTCAGCATTAAAAGTATTAAAGTACAGTGTCTTTCAGCCCACCAGAGTACAGGTCATGTGACCTAGAGACTGTTGCACCAGCCAGATATCCTTTATTCAGCTACAGGTAAGCAAAATTACAGGTACTATAATGTACCTAAAAGCAATGTCTAATAAACTAAAGGAAAAGAAAATCCTAGAGTGATCCCACTCACTACCACCCCAACATAACTGTTAATCATTAGATCTGTTCTATTTTAGCTTTTTTTTCTAGCATTTAGCCTAGAATATATTACAAATTATATTATGAGTTGTATTATTAGTAGGTATGTCATTAGGAAATAAATGAAGACGTGAATGATACATTTTTACGTTTTCTACAATTCTGCTTGGTCAATTGGAATTATAAAATTAAATGTAATAAAAGAGACTAAATCGTCAGGCGCACATGCTCAAATTTGGGCCAGATTACATTCAGTGCAACATTGTGAAGCTGAGAGCCGGGGGAATATGTTCTTTCTGCTTTGCCTCAGTAGTATTACTGGGAAAGAAGATTAATAAAGCAAAAGTTTACCTGTTATAAAGGAGCAGTGGGAAAACAGTGTTTGATGTTTCTTTTAACACAGTTTTTTCTCTCTTTTATTATCTTATTCACTTATATTGTGAGCTGCAGTAAGGAGGAACAGTATGTTGTCTATTATTTCAGTCCTGTAGTTTATCTATCCTTTAAAATTTCTTGCTGAAAATTTTCTTCTAGCTTTTCTCCTTAAACCAGGACCACAAGCGGCAGAGATTGTCTACTGCCAATCCCACCACAAATCCTCTGTTAATCTGCACTTCATCAAAAACGTTAAGTGGATGAGGCATGATAAGGTGCAGATGCAGTCCCCCCTCTCCTTTCCTTTCTGCAACCACCAAACCTGCGGCGTATTATTGTCCGGAGCGCCCTGAAGGCCCCAACTGAAAATGGCACCTCACCCTGCCTGCAGAACAGGTGCAAGACCTGCAGGCACATCCACACTGCTGACAGTGTACCTGTCCCACAGTCCCAGCAGGTGCACAGAATTAGGGGGACATTTTCCTGCAGGTCTAGCAATGTGGTGTATCTGATAATGTGTGTGCAATGTCCCAGCACAGGCCTCTATGTGGGGGGAACAGGGCAGAGACTCAGCCAGCGCATGAACTCCCATAGATTCACCAATAATAACAGCAGAACTGATCTTCCAGTGGCTGCACACTTCTCCAGAGAGGACCACTGTATTAAAGATTTGAAGATTGTGGTTTTAATGGGACAATGGGAAGGAATGGGAATTTAAATTAATGCAAAAATTTAAAACTCTGCAAAATAGGTTAAATATCCATGCCAGCTTCATGTCACACTATGTGTGAACTGTGATGGCCACAAATCACGACCTGATGGCTAAGAGATAACAAACAAGAATTACTGACCCCTCCGTCACGCCTTACAAGTTTCCAGATTGTTTATTTCTTGACCTGCTGTAAATGACTTCTCTGCTTAGATTGCATTTTGTTATTTTAGTAGATTCTAAGTTTCTTTGAAGGTCCATGTCTTTAGTGTATCAAATGTCTGTGAAATTTCAGTATCTTGTATAACATCGTGTCTGAAGAAGGGAGCTAGTACTCTCGAAAGCTCACCATCAAATACACTCAGTTAGCTTAAAAAAGTATCGCCTGATTTCTTCACTCTTCTACTACTTTCTATGGCTAACACGGTACAACATTATACTGCTGGAGTCATTAATAATAGAGAACCTGGCACTATAATGAGTTATTCTCCCCCAATAACTTTCTTAACAATATTTGCAGGCAGTGAACATTTTCAAAAAGTTGACTGTTCCAAACCACCACCAAGATTTCACAATGCCTTGTTAAAGGAGTATGCCAATTTCACTGATTAGCTTTGAACATGTAGGCAAAAGTATATACAGACTATTGCCAAACCCATTGCTTTTCTGATTTTACTTTCTTTCAGAGTTAGGAGCAGATCTTATCTCCTGCTTTTGCAAACAAGCTTCCCTCATTATGGAAGATAACGTCCCTCCTTGCTGTGTTCCTTATCTCAAAGAGAGGAGCTTGTTTACATTACATACAAACAAGCTTTAAAGGGGTTGTCTCAGTACTTTGAGTCATCTGACCTCAGTCCTGTTTTCTTGGTTTCATTTTGAATTCAGGGGCGTGTTCACTGGCTTCTACTAGGCTGCAGTAGAAGCCAGGTCTGTAGCTATAGCGACCAGTGCTGGCAACCTAACAGGAGAGATCAAACAGGTCTGTAGCTATAGTGATATGAGGAGCTGATGCAACCCATACAATAGGGGATATCTCAGAATAGGTAGGACACTGTTAATGGACATATATTTCAGAGTGACTTGTTTTTACAAGATATTTAACAAAAAAAAGCAATCCTTGTAGTGAGACAACCCCTTTAACCCTTTAAAGTTATATAGCCTTGTGCACTACAGTTTATAAACCTCTATAATTCATGTTCCTTTAACAGGATTAGATAGGAATAGAAGAGCTGATATGCCAATCACTGCTACTGAACCACCCACAGCCTGAACAGGAAGTGTAAACTGAAGTTGCCTGTGGCTTTGTGAAACAGCCTGATGAGACCACCCCTTTAAGGATATATTAAGGCTGGGTTCACATCAGTATCGGAGTGTCTGGAATGGGAACGATGGAAAAATAAGGTGCAGCAAGTTGCACTATTCTTTCCATCTAAACAATGGACACCATGGTTAATCAATAGGGTCCCTCAGGCGCCATTAGTGTCTGTTGCAAAACGAATCCTTATGTGTCTGTTAGCAGGTCAGCAGCAGAAGTTTTCACTGGAACCTCTAACGCTGATGTGAATTAAGCCTTAAACAGTAAAGCAAAAAGAGGATGTAGTGACACTTTTCTACATTTTCTACCATTTTTCCACACTTACATAGTTGTTAAGATTGCAAAGAGACACCGGTCCATCAAATCCAACCTAAAATCCTACAATGTCCACTTCAACGCTTGAGAAAGCGTCAATATATGCGAAACGGCCGTAGGCCTTCATGTGTGTGTGTTTGTCTCCCTGTCCGATGTTATGAAGTTTTAAAGGATTAAAATACGCTAAGGTGTAGATTGGTGAGTGCCGCTTTCATTTTGTTTTAAAGGACTAAAATCCTAAAATGTTGATCCAGAGGAAGGCAAAAACTCCATATGATGTGAAAGCCAAATGCCCCAGAAAAGAGGAAAAAATCCTGGCTAACTTTAAATATAAGAATCAGAATAAAATCCCCAAATCAATGTTCTATCTCCAGAACCTAGTAATTTAAACCTGTAATATTATGTTTTCCGTGAAAGGCATCTAAACCCTTCTTAAACTTGTTTAGTGAATCCACCATAACCACCTCTTGTGGCGTGAATTACATTTCATTAGGTTGCATTCACATTAACCTAATGAATGTCTGCAATAAGTCTGCATTTTTGCAGATTTTTCTGCAGAAATTCAGGAACTGGAAATTTTGAACACAATGGGAAATATTTACGAATGCAGTTTAATATTTAGGGCCACATGTATGAAAAAATAGTTTAGGTCTAAAACTCACTTTTTTCTCCTAGGTTACTATGGGCAAAAAAGTGAGTTTTAGACCTAAACAGTTTTCATACATGTGGCCCTTAGTTTAAACTTTATTTAGACTGTCTAAAAATATGTCAGATGTATCAGTGAAAGATCAGTCTGTTGCATGCTTAGAAATGTCTAACTTTACACCATTTTTAGTTTTTTGTGGCTTAAACAGGCATTTTACATGCATAATTTTGCAATCGAGGTCAATAGGGATTGCATAAAAAGTAGCAATGTATTTACCTGACATGCAATTTACACATTTTTTGATGTGCAGACATGGTAAATATAGTATCAAAACACATAAAAAAAAACACACTTAAAAAATGAATGTAAAACCCACATAAATTACACCTGTTATTACTTTCAAATAAGTGCAGATTTTTTAGCATCCTTTTTATGATTTGTGAAGCATGCCTACTGTTGGAATCACATATGCAGTTTTTGTGGCAATTTTTTAGGTCAAGTCTATTAACATTAATTTTAATATACAATGAACTGGAAAATCAACACACACATTTGTGACACATTCCTATTCCATTTTTAACCTGTTATTATAGACTTTAAAGACTATGGAGGAGATTAATAAAAACTGTGTTTGTTGCCCACAGCAATCAATCACTAAGAAGCTTTCATTTTTTAAGACTACTACAAGAAATTAAAGCTGTACTGTAATTACTATCAGCAACTAAACAGTTCAACAGTTTTTATAAATCTCCCTTGGTGCCTTTAAATTACTTTTAATTTGTTTTTATTTCCTTGAATTAACATTGCAAATAAAGCAACCCTAAAAATATTCCATATTAAACCCTTGCTGCCGGAGCCAGTTTTGTTGTCTGACAGAGCCCCATTTTTTTAAATCTGGCATGTGTAACTTTACGTGAGAATAACTTTTTGACACTTTTACCTATCCATGTGATTCAGAGACTGTTTTATCGTGATACATTGTGCTTTAAGTAAGTAAGACATTTTGTCTACTGTAGGTTGGCATCATTTTTTAAATGTCTTTTTTATGACATTAGGGGGCTTAGAAATTTAATGGTAATTTTCACATTTTCAAGAAAATTTGCAATATACGTTTTTTTAGGGACTATTCCAGTTCTGAAATGACTTTGAGGGGCCTGTATGTTAGATACCCTTATAAATGACTCCATCTAAGAAACTACAACTCTTAAAGCATTCAAAACAGCATTTAGGAGTTTTTTAAACCCCTTTAGGTGTTTCACCGGAATTAAAGCAAATTGGAGATGAAATTTCAAAATTTCACTTTTTTTGCGGAGTTTCAATTTTTATCAATTATTCACAAAAACACGGTTGATGAGATCAGGGAATGCAATTTGATATTGATTCCCAGATTCTAACGTTTTCACAGATATCCCATATGTGGCTCTAGTGCATTATTTGGCTCAACCACAAGCCTCAGAATAGGAGGAGCAACTACTGGACTCAGGTCTCATTTTCATTACGACTTTATTTAGGCGCCATTTCAGGTTTGCGGGCACTCTAAGGTGCTAAAACTTAATAAACACCTCTAAAAAGACCCCATACTGGAAAGTACCCTTTGCCGCAGCGTCTAAAGGGTTAAACAGCGCGGGTGGGTGGCAGCCGCCCCAACCCCGCGCTGTAACTGCCGGGTGTTAGCTCCAAATAGCCGCTAACACCCGGTGGCTGTGTAGCGGGATTGCAGCACGTACTCATACATCCAGGGTCGTTAACGGGTTAAAGTCACAACCGTGCCAATAAAGAGCCTTGAAACATGACTAGGCATTTAAGCCAGTAACTCCTTCATATAGGGAGTCAGATATAGACTCCCCATATAGAGGAGTTATGGGCTTGACTTAAAGTTTCTAGTCCTGTTTCAAGGCTATTTAATGGATCAGATCTGACTTTGAGGAATGCTACTTCCAATACATAGTGTGGAGCCCTAGTTTTCTTCCCACAGCTTCTTTAAATATATTTCCCAGGGGGCTTTGCATGGTCTGTAAGACTCCATACACCTTCATGGTGCATCTTCCCAAGGAGAAACCTTACCCCTTTAGGGTAACATTCTTATAAGTCAGAAAAGAGTATGTTTGTTAAAACCAGTATTCCTGGAAAACTATTTTTTTATTAATCTTAGGCAGTATTTTTTTTTTATTTTGGCAGTCCTATGCAATTGTAAATTACATGTAAAATATTGTTCCTTTCTAGGTGTGACAGTAAAGAGATAAAACTCACAAATGACGGGGCAGACTCACTTGACTGTTGGTGCTGCTTACCTCTATGTAGTATCATTACAAATATTAGGTGATGACATAATGATTGCTCTATTATGCTCTGGACGGGGATAGATACAATTAGACTAGACAGAGCAATGACAAGCAATAGATAAAAGGATAACGGAGGGGTTTCCAGCTTTCTTCACACTTATCAGGTCCTGCCGATAACACTTCTCAGGTCATAGTCAGCCTGGAAGAAGAACTATCAAACAATCCTCACTGCTGTGCAATCTGAGCTAACAGTAGAGAAGTCACGAAGACAAACAAATAGTCATAGGGAACTTTAATTAATTATATATATATATAAACATAAAAAACACCCAATAAAATTCATATAAGGCTATGTCTGCACAGCACAGGTTTTCTGTCAGATTTGCGGTGGTTTTAAGTATTTAGAAACCTCTGAAAATCTGATGGAGAACTTTTTACATAGATTTCAATACGAAAAAATGATCTGTAGTCTACAAGGGCCTTTTTTTTGTTTGTTTTTTCAAAACTGGCGGTTTTTGGTTTTAGAAACATGTAAAATCTCCCAGAGTACGGAAGGAAGTTTAATACTGAAGTCTACTCTATGTCTACACAGCACAGGTTTTCCAGCAGATTTTCGGTGGTTTTCAGTATTTAGGAACCTCTGAAGCGGAACTTTTCACATAGACTGCCTGAAAAACTGCACAAGAAAACCACGGCAAAAACCTCAACAAAAAACTAAAAACCACCTAAATAACTAGTCAGAAACCCAGCTGATTTGGACAAAAAACTGACAAAATATTCAGGTTCAAAGCAGATTGTAGGACTTGGTTTCCAATGAGTTTTTGTCCTATGCAGTATAGACCTAGTCTAATAGTCGCATACTGCTTGTCGATTTTTAAAAAGAAACTATTGATAGTAGTGTCTATAAAATAAGAAGCAGGGGACAAATGAAAGTCAGAATGGCTTGAAAATCATATTATCGAAAAGTCCACGGCACTCCAAAAGGATGCTATTTCAATGCTATTTAATAATCAATATAGCAGAACGGGATTATAGAGAAGTAAATGATTCAGATTACTGTATAAGTACAGGTACAACAACAAATCTCATTGGTGTCGAATAACAGGTAAAATTCATAGATGTCAATTTTGTCACAACGTTTCGCCTGAGCAAAGCCGTTGTCAAGTGACATCTAGGGAGTAAGGGTATGTTTACACGATGTATTGCGGCGCGAACAGTACGCACCGCAATAAATCGTGTGTTTCGGGGAGCTCCCTCTGATCAGCACGTACTACCACAGCGCGGTGGGGGCCGGAAGCCGCCGGCCCCATAGACGTGCATTACGAGCCGCGAATAATTGACACTTCACTTATCTCCCCGAGCGTACAATGCGATCGTATTGTACGCTCGGGGAGAGGAGGCGTAATCCATAGTTCTCTATGAGAGCTATGGATTACCATAATTATGGGATGCATTTCCCCGCATATTAAGTGAAATATGACAAACAATATCATGTACAGTACAAAATTGGGCTATTGCCTGCTCCTCCTGGCAGGTACATATTCTGTCCCTTGAATTGTCCAGCCTTGTTTGGCGCTTTTTTTCCCTCCATTAAGCCACTATATTTCTTTACCAGGTTTTCCTGCATTTCCCCTACTGCCTGACAAGTGGCTTATTCCTACCAAGGTACTTGGCATCTACCTGCTCTGCCTGCATCCCTCTCTGATACTTATCCATGCATTAACCCCTTCCTTTCCATTTACAGTTTCCTTTATACCACATATATCCTGGTGTCAACATATTTATTCTCATACTACTGTTATGTTCACTTTATCTCCCCCTCTTCTAGCTGTTCCTCCCTCCCTTTTCCCTTTTCCTACAGTTTCTTACCTTACGTTATTCTTATTTCTGCAGATTCTCAGTACTCACTCACACCATCCCTCCTATCATAAGCTATTATGGGAAAGGGGCTGAGAAGCCCAAAGCGCCCTCTGTTGGATGTAACAAATCCTCAATTTTTTTTTGACCCACCAGGTCTTGAGAAAGCAAAAAGGAGACCTTCCCTTGTTGAGCCACTCAATGCCTCCCACACAGCCAGCCAGTGTTACTCTGCTCTGCACTGATGAGGGACAAAAATCCCGAAACAGCGTTGTCTGCAGATTAGAGAAACTGGCTTGGCTAAAATCCTTTTTGCTTTCTCAAGACCTGGTGGGTCAAAAGCAAATTGAGGATTTGTTACATCCAACAAAGGGCGCTGTGGGCTTCTCAGCCCCTTTCCCATAATGCCTTATGATAGGAGGGATGATGTGAGTGAGTACTGAGAATACAGATGCTTAGGAGAGGGCGAAAAGGCAATACATAACTCTACAAGCCGTTCGTTCGGTGCTCTCCTCAAGGAGAGATCGTCCCTTTCTCATCACCCCTCCTAGTCATCCTATCTTGTTCTCTACACCTGTGGTATTTATATTTTATTCAAACCTAATTCTTTTGCATGTGTCTCTTTTTATACTCCATATCCCCTCTTCCTTTAATTTTTCTCTCCTATTTATTCTTTCTATCCTCTATATTTGTCATTTTTTCCGTTTCCTCTTTTTTTCTCTCCCCTTTTTCCCTCTTTTCATTTTTTCTTCTTACTCCTCCATACTTTGTCTCTAGTCTTTTTTCTCCATCTCTTGTTGCCCAATTTTGTACTGTATATGATATTGTTTCTCATATATTTTTCTCTTACTCCCTAGATGTCACTTGACAAAGGCTTTGCTCAGTCGAAACGTTGTGACAAAATTGATATCTATGAATTTTACCTGTTATTCGACACCAATGAGATTTGTTGTTATACCAGTACTTATACAGTAATCTAAATAATTTACTTTTCTATAATCACGTTCTGCTATATTGATTATTAAGAATACCAAAATAAATTGTATCCAATACAGTAATATAGAAATGTAAAAACAATACTTTATTAAATCTTATTATAAACAATTAAAAAATATATCAGTAACAGACAAAATCTCACCCAAATAAAACATACCCAGCTAATCCTACTGAAACATAATGTTGTACATCATATAGGTGATAATAGTATCAAAACATCACATAAATAAGTACAAAAACACAAATTTTATACGTCACCAAGGATCAGAGGATTAGAATGAACCATATATATTTGGACTCTGGATTGTTCTGTTTTTGAATTTGTGTTGTGGATTTTCCATTTATGATATTAACACTGGCATAGGTTTTTAATTGATTGGTGGGGGTTCACATCATCATGTTTGCTTATATTGTAATTAGAATTTTTACATATACGGCGCCCTCTTTTGACACTCACTATCATTCCCCTTGAGAAAGCGCAGACGAAATGCGCGTCGGGGTGTTTGGTTAATTCTAATCCGCTGATCCTTGGTGTCATGTTTTGATACTATTATCACCTATATGATGTATAGCATTATGTTTCAGTAGCATTAATTGGGTATGTTTTATTTGGGTAAGATTTTGTCTGTTACTGATATATTATTTAATTGTTTATAATAAGATTTAATAAAGTATTGTTTTTACATTTCTATATTATTGTATTGGATACAATTTCTTTTGGTATTCTTTGTATTTATGGTATGCATTCTATTTGATTGGCCCTTGTATTTATAGGTTTACTAATGTATTGATTATTAAATAGCATTGAAATAGCATCCTTTTGGAGTGCCGTGGATTTTTCTATAATATGTTTTATGGGGTTTAGCCAACCTTATTCCACCAAGAGCACCCACTCTTACCACTCATCCTTTGGTGTGCGTAATCATTTTCTCTAAAATTGGCTTGAAAATCAGACTAGACAGGATTTGTTTGTAGTCTTTTACTGTGTAAATAAACAGGTCTACATGGGAGCTGTAGACACACAATAGCAGGATATTGAAAATTAAAAAAACGTTTTTAAAGTTGTTTAATTTTTTTTTTTTTTTTTGAAAACTCCTTTTTATTCAAAGATTTTTCCAAAAGAAACATTTTCTAAAACAACAATCATCTCAATACTTTGTTACAAGATAATGAATAGTGTCAACTAGAAATGTGTCCAATATGAAAAAAGGCATAAACGCCTATTGTTAATTACAGTTCGTATAAGTAAAAGTTGAAATACAATCGGATATCTACTATGTCCACACCATTTATCTAACCATAGTCTGTTCAACTGGAAACAATATTTATCATTGTGTTAGTCCAAGAGGAAACTAGAGCTGATTTCCCTCGATCAGAAATGAGAGATTCCCAGTCATGACTAGTGGATTCAACATATCTTGTGACATACTTCTCATATGGGTGAGATACAAAGAACATATATAAAATATTAAAGAAAAGAAACATCAACAACCAAAGTGTCAGCAGTCTAGTCATTTTTTCTTTTTAAATGTATTACAGTAATATAAACATTGGTTGTGAAGAAAGTTGTACAGTTTTGAGCATATCTATCAGTAATCAAATCCATCTCTTTCTATCATAGGGAATAAAAGAAACTTTATTCAAAGCCTGTCAAATGATATTCATTGAAAACTTACGTCATCACATGAGGTATTTGTTAAAAGGTATTTCGACAGTAAAATCGAAAGTAATCAAGGTATAGAGTCAATAAGCTGTTAATTTACACAGGGTTAATGCAACAAATTGCACACAGGCACAATATTTTTAAAGGCTGCATTGCTACATTTGGAAGGCTGGTAAAAAGCTGGTCAGAACTGTTTTGGGAGTTATCAGCCAATGACATCAGAAGGTGGAGTTGTAATAGACCCTGAGCCTGGTATATTTAGCTGTACTCCACAAATGGTTTTGTAGCATTGCATCAGCCAACTGCAAGACATCTGGACCCTGTTCGGATTGGAATTTAATATGCCATCAAGTTTGTTGTGCCGCTCTAGACACAACAATACAAGGTGAGCAGTAGCTGATCTTAATACATAACAACCTTAAAATTCATACGGAGACACACAGATTGGCGCTCTGGTTTTTTCTGTTTGTTAATTTTTACAGCATTTTGAGAGCAAATCAGCCAACTGAGAGTCACACCCACACAGAGCAGTGTATATAAAGAAGGGATGTTGGGGGGAGCCAAGGGTGGAAACCCGGGGGCGGAGCTGACAGACCTTAGAGAAAGGGCAAAGAGCCATGTGGGAAGGAGTCATGTGCTTGCCATGCGGTGGGAACAGCCATTGAAGGCCTATCTCCGGCCTCTGAATGAAGGAGATGACCACTCACCAAATTCATACACATAAATGCATATGGGTAATGTAAGATACATATTTGGTAATGTATTTTATGTTCTGTAACTTGTAATGTTATAATCCTTTGAAGATTGTATAATAAATATCCATTTTTCTTATATAAAGAAGGGTGTAAAAGTCCTGTTTTAAGTATTACGATTTCTGATTGAACCTAGATGCGTTAAAGGGGTTTTGCCACAAAGTAAAATTGACGTGAGAAGTTTGAAAATAAAATAATAAACATTTTCCTCATTCATCATTATTAACAATTCTGCACCATTTTTGTTTTAGCTGCTCCTTTAGTGATCCATTGTTTACAGCTCATCTCCAGGGGATACGACCAGGGCTGTGAGCTCCTTAGTACTGGTCATACATGCTCAGATATCACCTCTCTTCTCAGGCAGCTACTGAGTGTTCAAACCCCGGGTGCTATCATTCTTCTCCTGTCCTTTGGACTAGTTCAGTGTTTCTCAACTCCTGTCCTCAGGACCCACCAACAGGTCATGTTTTCAGGATCTCCCACAGAATGCACTGACCATAATGAAATCACCTGTGCAGCACAATGAAATCACCTGTGCAATGCTAAGGAAAGCCAGAAAACATGACCTGTTGTGGGGTCCTGAGGACTGGAGTTGAGAAACACTGGACTAGTTAGTAATAAGTCAAACAGTGCAAATAAAAAGAAACCTCAATGAGGAATGTGCATTGATAAAGAGGAAAAAAAAAAATCCACAGGTTAAGTTCCTGTAGGGATTTGAACCAAGGACCCTTGTGCTGTAAAGCAAAAATGTTACCTCTGAGCTACAGTGTAGCTACTTACAGTTCTATACATAAACAGACCTTTCTTTAACTAGAGAGCGAAAAGGCCTGGTGATGTCATCCTGCTGGGTCACATGATAAGCAATTCAAACAAATCACACACGCCCCCTTCTGAGCACACAGAGCTGAAGAGCTGGATGCAGGAGGTATGAAAGGAGAGCGTGGCAAAACCTCTTTAAGATTATAAGCCAGGTTTTTATTAATAGTGATAAGGACTGTGGTCCCTCACCCTCACTCACGGTGATCATAGATCTGTTATCTTGTCATTAACGGAATATATTTTTTCTCAATCCATATATTTCTAACTGTATTTTTAAGCATTACTACCTGGTCGACAAACCAGGTTCATTCCACTGCATACTAGGGAAATCCATAAAAAACTAGAATCATTATCAGCAAAGATGACCAAAGGAGTTACAATTACTATGTGAGAAGAGCTTAGCAAGAGTTTCCTCAGAGGTCTCCATCCGCAGAGTAATCACTATTAACAGAGAGGTTGGCTCCCTTCCAGTTTATAGTATGCTACCGCGCTCTTTAGCAAATGTTAAAATGTAACCTTTAAATCTTTAGCCAATGTCACAAACTGCAAGGTAAACATTAAACAAAACAATAAGACCAGCATCCGGGGAAAAAAGTCAAGTAGTTTAATTATGTTTTTAGTGCATAATTAATGCTGTGCAGCACTTCCTCCACAGCTGGGTATGCTGTGACATCTCCTTAGAGGTAATCATGGGAATTGAAGCTCTTATTAAGTCTGTTCAAGAATTGTTGTAATGCAATAAGGAAATTTAGAGAGAACGATTTGCTCATGAATTAATTATTATCTGTTAACTGTTTTGAAGAAGGACAAGATAATGTCAGTTCAAGATAAGACCAACACCTGGCAGAAAGGGGCCACGAACATTCTCAAGCAGGCAATTATATCTCCTTCTTCTACGCTATATTTACCAATTTGTGTAAGATTTTATATTAATAGCACAACATACACTCACCGGCCACTTTATTAGGTACACCATGCTAGTAACGGGTTGGACCCCCTTTTGCCTTCAGAACTGCCTCAATTCCTCGTGGCATAGATTCCACAAGGTGTTGCAACGATGCTCAATTGGTACCAAGGGGCCCAAAGAGTGCCAAGAAAATATTCCCCACACCATGACACCACCACCACCAGCCTGACCGTTGATACAAGGCAGGATGGATCCATGCTTTCATGTTGTTGACGCCAAATTCTGACCCTACCATCCGAATGTCGCAGCAGAAATCGAGACTCATCAGACCAGGCAACGTTTTTCCAGTCTTCTACTGTCCAATTTCGATGAGCTTGGGCAAATTGGAGCCTCAGTTTCCTGTTCTTAGCTGAAAGGAGTGGCACCCGGTGTGGTCTTCTGCTGCTGTAGCCCATCTGCCTCAAAGTTCGCCGTACTGTGCGTTCAGAGATGCTCTTCTGCCTACCTTGGTTGTAACGGGTGGCTATTTGAGTCACTGTTGCCTTTCTATCAGCTCGAACCAGTCTGCCATTCTCCTTTGACCTCTGGCATCAACAAGGCATTTCCGCCCACAGGACTGCCGCTCACTGGATGTTTTTTCTTTTTCGGACCATTCTCTGTAAACCCTAGAGATGGTTGTGCATGAAAATCCCAGGAGATCAGCAGTTTCTGAAATACTCAGACCAGCCCTTCTGGCACCAACAACCATGCCACGTTCAAAGGCACTCAAATCACCTTTCTTCCCCATACTGATGCTCGGTTTGAACTGCAGGAGATTGTCTTGACCATGTCTACATGCCTAAATGCACTGAGTTGCCGCCATGTGATTGGCTGATTAGAAATTAACTGTTAACGAGCAGTTGGACAGGTGTACCTAATAAAGTGGCCGGTGAGTGTATTTCTCATGTATACAGCCATATTATGGCTCCATTTGATAGAGGAACTGTAGGAGTGCATGGGGTTTTTACTATATCGTTTGTCTCCAGTTTCTTATGGCATGCGCAACATATATAAACTTTTTTAAAGGCATATTCTCGTATCATTGATTGGCTTTAAAGGGGTTGTCTCACTACGTTGATTGATCTTACCTCAGTCCTGCTTTCTTGGTTTCATTTTGAATTCAGGGGTGTGTTTATTGGCTTCTACTAGGCTGCAGTAGAAGCCACGTCTGTAGCTATAACATCCAGTGCTAACAGCCTATATGAGAGAGCAAACAGGTCTGTAGCTATAGCACCCTGAGGAGCTGATGCAGCCCATACAAGAGGGGATATCTAGGAATAGGTAGGACACTGTTAATGGACACATCTTGCAAAGTGATTTGATTTTGCAAGAACTTTAACATAAAAAAGCAATCCTTGTAGTGAGACAACCCCTTTAAACATGTAGGCAAGGGTAAATAACGGCTATTATCAAATACATGGCTGTTCTGGTTTTGCTTCTCTTCAGACTTAGGAGCAGATCTTTGTCTCCTGCTTTTATACACAAGCTGTCCTAGTTACCGGTCACCTTTCTCTGCTCTCACAGGCTTTAGCAGTGGCCAAGATGGTGACTCCCTGCTGTGTTTAATATCTCAAAGATGGGAGCTTATTTACATTACTTACTGATGAGCTTTAATGCTTTAGAGCTCTGTAGTCTTGTGCACTGCTATTTACAAACCTCCAAAGCTAAAATTCATGTCACTGTAACAGGATCAACTAGGATTAGGAGAGCTGATATGCCAGTCACTGCTGTAGATCTCCTCACAGCCTCACCAGGAAGTCTGAGTCTGAAGCTGGCTGTTGCTCTGTAAAACAGCATGGTGGAATAATCGCTTTAAGGAGGACCTGTGATGTCTCCTGATGTGTCTTTTTTAGTACAGGCAGTCCCCGGGTTACAAACAGGATAGTGGCTGTAGGTTTGTTCTTAAGCTGAATTTGTATGTAAGTCGGAAAAGGTATATTTATTCGATGTTACTCCAGCACAAAAGGTTGTTTTTTTTTAGTTTCAGATAGTGCAGGGAAGGATTTTTAGATTGGTTTTGTTATCTGTGTGCTGTTAAGATTTCAGCTCATATGCTGCTGTGGCATGCTGGAACTTGTCATTCCACAGCTACTATCTGCTGTGGAACATGGAACTACAAGTGCTAGCACGTCCCATAAGTCTCCGTTTGTAACTAGGGGCCAGATGTAAGTTGGGGACTGCCTGTATATACTTATGTTTCCTGTAAAATAACAATTCTGAAGCATCTTATGTTATAACTTTTGTGCAGTTCCTCTGTTATTCCTCCTAGAAATTGATTACTGAATCGGCCAATTAGATTTTACCTTTCCAGCTGTCAAGGGGTGTTAGCCTCCAAATATTGACTGTTTCAACACTAATTGGACAATGTCAGACTGTTCAGGAACACACTCCCAGCTGGTAACACCTAGCTGACAGAATGGTAATGAATTTCTAGGAGGAGTAATACGGGAACAACAAAGCATTGAGATTACCTAGTTATATAGTTTGTAAGGCCAAAAAAAGACAGACGTCCATTCAGTTCAGCCTATTTTGCTAAAGTGTTGATCCAGAGGAAGGCAAAAACCCCCATGAGGTAGAAGCCAATTGTTCTCATTTTAGGTAAAAAATTCCTCCCTGACTCCAATCTGGCAATCAGAATAAATCCCTGGATCAATGACAGAATCCTAGTCACTATAGCTTGTTATACTGTTACGCTCTAGAAATGCATCCAGACCCTTTTTGAATTCTGTTAGTCAATTCACCATGACAGGTTCTTCTGGCAGAGAGTTCCACAGTCTCACTGCTCATACAGTAAAGAATCCCTTCTATGTTTATGTAGAAACTTTCTTTCCTCCAGGTATAGAGGATGCCCCCTTATTCTGAATACAGTTCTGGGTATAAGTAGACCTTGGGAGAGATCTCTATATTGACCTTTAATATGTTTATGCACAGTTATGTCCCCCCAAAGCCATCTTCTCTCTAAACTTAAAAACCCCAATCTTGATAATCTTTCTGGATATTGTAGTCTTAAAGGGGTTTTGCCACGATCTCGTTTCATACCTCCTGCATCCAGCTCTTCAGCTCTGTGTGCTCAGAAGGAGGCGAGTGTGATTTGTTTGAATTTGCATATCATGTGACCCTGCAGGATGACATCACCAAGCCTTTCCTCTCTGTAGTCAAAGAAAGGTCTATTTATGTAAAGCATTGTGAGTAGCTGGGAGGTAAAGTTTTTGCCTCCAGGCACAAGGGTCCTCAGTTCAAATCCCTGCAAGAATCATACTTGTGGTTTTTTTTCTCTTTATTAATGCACATACCTGATTGAGGTTTCTTTTTTATTTATTTGCACTGTTTGTCTAATTACTACGGAGTACAGAGGACAGGAGTTGAGTGACAGCACCTGGTGTTAGAACACTCAGTAGCTGCCTGAGAGGAGAAGTGATGTCTGAGCATGTGCAACCAGGACTGTGAAGCTCTCAGCCCTGGTCGTATCCCCTGGAGATGAGCTGTAAACAATGGATCACTAAAGGAGCAGCTAAAACAAAAACGGTACAGAATTTTTAATAATAATGAATGGTGAAAATGTTTGTTATTTCATTTGCAAGCTTCCCACGTCAATTCTACTTCGTGGCAAAACCCCTTTAATTCCCTTAGGACATGGGGGATCTAAAAAAGACACTTCAGAATTTTTATTTTACAAGAAACCCAAGTATTTACTAAAACAGATGTCGGGAGTAGTCACAGGTCCTCTTTATCAGAGAACATACATCACCTGACAGAGCATTGTATGGTGACACACACAATTTAATATGGCTTGTGTGCTGACATACAGGTGTCTGTGCCATGTGCTTGAGGCAGCAGCTGTTTAGAGATTGTCTTTTTTTCCCATCAGACCCTATCCCCCATGAGTTTTACTACCTTATTTCCTCGGATACACACTGGCCAATTTTATAGGAAAACAATTAACCTATTTGCAGGTTTTTAAAGTGTGGAAGGAAAACAGAAGCAGGAACAGACCACCCAAAGGTAGAACATAGACCTTATCCCAATGTTATTATGCAACCCTTCTAAGTAATAATAAAAGAAAATACTGGGGAATTGGGAAGACTACTAGATAGTGCAGGTGCCCTTGTCAGAGAAAAATCCGAAACAGGATCCAGAGCAGAAATCCGAAGTGATGCCTTTGGACTTCTGCTGCAGATTTTCACTTTGCAGCAGTGGTTTTTGCCCTGGATTTAGAGGCAGATTAGCTCCATTTCAATGAAGTTAACCCACATCTCGGATGCCTGACATGGAATTCTTTTTCCTTATCACAGATTTTGAATCTGCCGTTGAAAAATCTGTGCTGTAGTTTTTAATGCATGCACAGAGTGGATCTCTATTCAAATGAATAGGACGTGGATCTGAGTAGATTGAATCTCAAATTCTGTGTCAGATTCTGTCAAGTGATTAGAGTGAGTATAACGTGGGTTTCCCATTCCAATGAATAGGACGTGGATTCCGCATCTGTCATTCGCACATACCCTAGTAAAGCATTAAGACTTCCTGTGATAATCAGCTGGCATGAAGCAATTAGGCATTAGACGATGTATCAGTAGCAACTGTATTGTGTATTGTTGCTTTATATGTAGAAATTTTACCATGGAAAATAAAATGCGACAAATATGTCAATTAAAGGTTCAGCTTCTAAAAATGCGGCGTTGCTCCTTGTTGTCATGTGACCTACCTGTAGTCGCTTAGTTGATTTGCTCCACATATGCAAATCCTGCATATAATGTAACACACAGATTTATTTCCACCAGGAGGCAGTAGAGAATTAACAATCTATTACACTCATTATTTAAGAATATTCCTCTTGGAGGAGTTTCTCTTTAGTATATTTGAAGAGATCTGTAATCCCATAATCTACAGCATATATGTTCACATAGATTATATCCCACCTATCAGCATATGATGTAATATAGTATTCCATCAAACAGGCTGTCACACACATAGATAAGATATCATTGTCTAGACCTGTAAATGCTGTGCAGATGTCTCGGCTATTATATAACTGGAAATGGATTTTGGAGAATTCAAAGATGGTGTTGCTTGTTGATATACTATAGTGTGACTTCTGGTGATATGTCATAGATAGAATGCGACAAACAAACATAACCTTAAAAATAAAATACTCCTTTGCTCTTAAATCATTTTGATATACTTAAATGGGTTGTCTCACTACAGATTAGCTTTCAACATGTAGGGAACGGTAAATCAAGACTTTTTCCAAATACATTATTCTTTTAATTTTTCCTTGTCCAGGAGATAACAGAGATTGTATCTGTTCTGAGCACACACAGGTTTCTCTTGTTACAGTCCTGCTCTCCCATGCTGCCTCTGCTCTTTGTCACCACAGGTCGGCACACAAGACTGCCTAAAGCTCTAACAAAGGAGATTAATTACTTTTAATTGCTTACTTTGAATTATACATGACAACTCTTGCTCTCATGTCAGTCAATTAGAGGAGCTGGGAATACCGAGTTAATATGCTAATTACTGCTATAGAATCACCCCCAACCTAGCCAGGAAGAGACAGGAAGCATGAATCTAAAGCGGTTTGTGCCTCTGTGAAACAACATGGTGACACAACCCGTTTAATAAATATGTTCTATGTTTGTATCCTCCACATTATACTATACTTTGGTTTAGCTATAAGGCTATGTCTCCACTGCACAGGAATACAATCATACTTTAGGCGCTTTTAATTTTTTAAAAGCGCCAAAGATACGATCGTTCCTGCAGCCCCATAGGCGGCAATAGAAAATGTAGTCACCACAGCCCGTCTTTTCTCCGCTCATCTTCTGGCGCCGGCGTCTTATACAACATGTTGTATAATACGCCGATGCTTTTAGTTTTCTTGGCGGCTTCCCATACAATACAATTGTATAGGTGACGGCAAAAAAACGAGACGCGACTGTGTTTCTTGTACAAAGCATAACAAAAAACACGGTTCTGCATCAGAAAAAAAAGGTCACTTTCGGGCTGTTTTTTGTCCAATGCAGTGGAGACATAGCCTAAATAGTGTGGGGGGGAGGGTGAGGGTGGACAGAATCTGCCTTCAGACATACGTGTCTAAGTTATATAGGAAAGTGCTAGCCACACCATCTCCCTCTCCAATACACCAACAAGCTTAAGGGTAACAATGTTTTGAACTTGTGGCTTTCAGGTTCTTTATCTCACCATCCACTACAGCTTTGAACGTGAGACTACCATCATTTTATAGACAATAATCTTGACTATCTCATACATAACTTTGACCAGCAGCTATTTAGCATATGCTTAGTTATGCAGATTCTAGTCATGTAACTGCATTGTTACTGTTTTGCTCCTGGTAGTGGAACAATCTTTTTCTTCTTGTTACTACAAATTACAATCTGTTCTCACATTACCTAATAGCTCAGTGTGTTATTAGGCTGATTCCCAAGTGAAAGGTCACTGGTTCGAGCAGCCATGAAGAAGATTTCCTAAGGAAAAAGAAACCGCATCATCCAGCTCATCAATAGTGGTCTCTCAGCCCAAAAAAATTGCCAAACTGCATCATGTGAGGCCCTGACAGCTGGAAGAATATGAAATGAAGTCCATCTATCCATTCAAAAGCAGAGAGGTGGACATCCAGGCAAAATATCAAGTTGGCTCATCACAAGGTCCATCAGTTCTGCCACAACAGACAGGGCAGTGGAGGTGGCTCGTAGGCTTCATAATAGTGAGATCACAGACATCAATGCAAGCACCGTGTAATATGCATTACAGAAATCTGGAATGGTGGCCCAAAAACAGGTGAAGAAGTCTCGACTTCAATCTCGTCAAAAGAAGCGTCGGTTTGCAAGTTTGCAAAAAAGTCTGAAAAGTGGAAGATTGGAAACGGGTGATTTGGAGCGATGAGATGAAAGTCAATAGACCGGGCTCTGATGGGGGCAAATTGGTTTGGAAGAATGGGGCAAATGTATCAAGAAATTGAAGAAACTGTCAAATTTGGAAGAAACTTGATGATATGGGGATGTTTCACAGCCAAAGGTATTTTAGGGTGAGGTCAGAAGTGACAATTACTGTATTTTTCACCATAAAGTTCCATCATTTGCATCCTACGGTAAATTATCACAATCTGTGATAAGTTTACATGTCGGACTTTTCCTATCAAAAAAATCCAGTTTATGATCCTCAGCAGAAATCTCTGGTGATACATTGGATTTCAGCTGAGGTTTTTAACTTTACAAAGGCGGTATTCACCTCTGATTTGGACGTGGGTTAGCCCCATTGTATTAGGGCTAACTCGCGTCACTCCTCCTGGATTGGAATCCGAGGAGGATCATTCTTTTTTTCCACACCACAGACTTGAAATCCGTTATTTGGAAACTTTAAGTGAATGAATGTCGGATTACATGAGGATTTTCATGAGGAATCCAGCGCGAAATCAGTATTGAACTCCTTGTTTAAATCATTCTAGTAAACTCACCCTAACATTCGATGTAGCTGATTTGCTGTGGCAAATTCCCACATCAAGTTCACAGAAGTCCACATGAAAAATCTATACCAAATTGGGGATTTTGGTGCACATTTCTTATCAGAAAACAGAAGGGACTCAAATAAAATCCTTGCTTTTTCAGAAAAAAAAAATCGACATTTAAAAATCTACATTGCATGTTAATATCCATGCAGAAATTTTCCACAGTGTGTGTGGATGAGATTGTTAAAACTTTATCCACTTTGCTGTAATATACTGCAGATTTTCCACCAATAAATCCAGACATAAAATCTCATCTTACGCACTGTGTATGAACTTAGCCTAAGACTCCTCGCTCCAACACTAAGGGCTGTCTGCCATCTTCCTTTTCATGATGCAAGGGGTACAGCTGCTCTTGTTTTGTCACTAAGGCTATGTTCACACGGCTTAATTGCGGTATGTATTTCGCCCCGCAATTACGCCGTGTGTACGGGGGAGGGAGCAAGGTGGGGCGGGGGGGGGGCGGGGCAGCCCGCCGGCCCCATAGACATTCATTATTCTCAGCACGTATACGCCGCTAGTAATTGACATGTCACTTATCTCCCCGCTCGCCGTATTGTGCGAGCAGGGAGAGGAGACGTAATCCATAGTTCTCTATGAGAACTGTGGATTACCGTAATGACTGGGACGTATTTCACCCCATATTTAGTGCAGTGCGGCGCAAATTACGTCCCAGAATAAGCCGTGTGAACATTGCCTAAGGGTGCTTTCACACGTTAGCTTTCTCCAAATCAAAAAATCCGACATGGAATCCACTGAAGAAATCCAAAGTGATAACCTCTGCTGCAGTTTTTCATTCTGCAGTGGCGGCTTTGCTGCTGATTTGGATTCAGTTTAGCCCCATTTCAATGAGGCTAATCCATGTCTCAGCTGTCAGTGCAGATTCTGCTTCAGAGAACTGACATTTGAAATTGGATTTGAAATCTGCAGCAGAAAAGATCTGCGCCTATAATTTGAACTATGGTTGGGATTCCCCATTCCGATGAATGCGACCCAGATTTTATGGAGATTTTGACATGGAATCATTCCACGTTTCTTTGCGTAAATCTAACCTAAAAGTGTAAAGATTCATTAGATTTGGGTGCTGCCTAGAAAATCTACAAAAAAAAGGGGAAAAAAATACTCAGAGAAAAAACAGAAACATGGCCATACTCACTGCTAGAAAGCTAAGATGAGACTGAACACAGCACAGAGGCAGCACAAGCCCCCATGTTATTAAAGAAAAAATACCCAGGTGCAGCTGATGGGTGGTAACCCATACATCTCTCCCAGGCCCGGACTGAGCACCTGCCCGACCGGGCGGATGCCCGGCGGGCCGTGTGACTCCTGGGCCGCCTGCATTTACATGCAATCAGCTGACGCTGCTCCTACCTTCTTTAATACAGGAGCAGCGCCGCTGTGAAGGACATTATGTGTGGCTGCGGACACTGGAGAGGGCCACGGCTGCTGCTGTGGGCCGCTCCACGCCCCAGTATCCCTGCTGACACCATCAGACATCAAGTCTGTGCTGTCGGCGCAGCTCCGCAGTGGCTGCTTCACTTACTGAGGCAGGAGGAAGCTCCGGCAGCAGCACAGCTAAGTGAGCTCAGGGGGCGGGGCCAGGCAGCTCCGTGCTCAGGGGGCGGGGCCAGGCAGCTCCGCGCTCAGGGGGCGGGGCCAGGCAGCTCCGTGCTCAGGGGGCGGGGCCAGGCAGCTCCGTGCTCAGGAGAAGAGCACTGAGTGCCTGGCTTCCTGTTCAGTGCTCCGGCCCCGCCCACAGGACGCTGAGCAGATGAGCTCCCTGCAAGAAGATGCCTGCTCCTGCGGAGGATTGTCCCATTAGGCTGGTAAGTGGCCTTTAATTTACTACTGGGTCCTCACCAGCTAGCCAGCCTCCACCTCCCTGGGGCCTCAGCATGCAGCCAGCCTCCACCTCCCTGGGGCCTCACCAGCTAGCCAGCCTCCACCTCCCTGGGGCCTCACCAGCTAGCCTGCCTCCACCTCCCTGGGGCCTCAGCATGCAGCCAGCCTCACCTCCCTGGGGTCTCACCAGCTAGCCAGCCTCACCTCCCTGGGTCCTCAGCAGCTAGCCTGCCTCCTACTCGCTGGGGCCTCAGCATGCAGCCAGCCTCCACCTCCCTGGGGCCTCACCAGCTAGCCAGCCTCCACCTCCCTGGGGCCTCACCAGCTAGCCTGCCTCCACCTCCCTGGGGCCTCAGCATGCAGCCAGCCTCCACCTCCCTGGGGCCTCACCAGCTAGCCAGCCTCCACCTCCCTGGGGCCTCACCAGCTAGCCAGCCTCCACCTCCCTGGGGCCTCACCAGCTAGCCTGCCTCCCAGGGGCGTCGCTAGGCAGTTTTATCCGAGGCTCGTGCCCCGGATAAAATGCCTGCTGCCCCGAGTGTCTCAGTCCCTGGCCAGCCCTCATATCACTACAGTAGCGCGGCGCCGCATTGTTCACAGTACTACTCGGCGTTCACTAGCTCCGCTGCCGCCGCGGAGACTTCCTGTAAGTTATTGCGCACTGCGCAGGGTCGGGGGAGAGCGGCGCTTCAGTAAGAAAGGGGCGCCGGACACTACTACTCGGCGCACACTAACTTCCTCCGCTGGCGTCACCAGGGGCTTCCTGTATGTTACTGCGCACTGCGCAGGGTCGGGGGAGAGCGGCACTTCAGTAAGCCTAGGAGCGCGGGCGACGGCGCCTGGTAGGCTCCTCCTCCAGTCACTAAGTGACCGCGCAGAGCAGCCGGCAATAATAGGTATTTATAGTTGGGCTGGGGCTGGGCAGGCTCAGGCTGAATGAAATAAATCTTCTGACATGTCTTGGGGAGCAATATAATTTAACTGAAGAATAACTATCAGCTCTGTGGGTTACTCTGACTCACAGAGCTGACAGTCTAAGGTTAAATTGATCAGCTTTATTGGTAAAATATACAATGCTGACCCTCAGACCTGATCAATTTAACTGTGGTCAGGGTAACCCACAGAGCTGACAATCAGTATACAGTTATATTGATCAGCATTGTATATCTGACCCATAAAGCTGATCAATTTAACTATAGACTATCAGCTCTATGGGTCAGGGTAACCCACAGAGCTGACCCACAGACTGGGGGGACCTATATCTACCAATATACTCGGGGGAGCTTTGCCTAGCTATATACTGAGGGGACCTATGTCTACCTATATACTGGGGGAACCTGTGCCTACCTACGTACTGGGGGAACTATGCCTACCTACGTACTGGGGGAACTATGCCTACCTACGTACTGGGGGAACTATGCCTACCTATGTACTGAGGGGATCCATGCCTACCTATTTACTGGGGGTACCCATGCTTACCTATATACTGGGGGAACTATGCCTACCTATGTACTGAGGGGACCCATGCCTACCTATGTACTGGGGGTACCTATGCTTACCTATATACTGGGGGAACTATGCCTACCTATATACTGGGGGGACCTATGCCTTCCGATATATGGTGTGGAGCTATGCCTATCTATATACTGGGGGCACCTATGCCTACTTATAGACTAGGGGGACCCATGCTTACCTAGACATTGGGGGATTTATGTCTACCTATATACTTTGGGATCTATGTCTACCTATATACTGGGGAGCCCTATTTCTACCTACAATGCTGAAGGAAACCCATGCCTAGCTACATACTGGGGAGGACCTATACCTAACAAACTACTGGGAGTCCTACGTAATGGGTTACTTATCTGCCTACTTGGGAATCTATAGACTATCCAACCTACTAGGAGAACTTATATACTTACCAACCTAATAGGGGACCTATATACCTACCAACCTACTAGGGGACCTATATAACTACCTACCGGGGGATCTATTTATCCACCAGCCTACTTGGAGGCACAATATAACTACCTTCCTATTGTGGGACCTATATAACTACCACCCACCTAGTGAAGAGACCTATTTACCTTCCTAGCTATTGAAAGCGCCTACCTACTTGTTTGGGGACCTATATGTCTACCTACTTACTGGGGGGCTTACTGGGGGACTGGCCTACCTGTCTATTTTGAGGGGACCTATATAAACCTACATCCATACTGTTGGGGGGGGGAGGGTTATACCTCCTTACCTACCGGGGGCTTATATAGCTATAAAGGAATAATGGTTGACTCCTCAACCCTCACAGCAGGCGCTTGGCTTTTTACCATAGGAAAGTAGGTTGCTGTG
Organism: Phyllomedusa bahiana; assembly: GCA_025379985.1. Lineage (NCBI taxonomy): Eukaryota > Metazoa > Chordata > Amphibia > Anura > Hylidae > Phyllomedusa > Phyllomedusa bahiana. The sequence goes on from JAODAL010012782.1 coordinate 73,584, forward strand.
GAGGATGGAGCATAACCATGATATAAGCCACCATAAGGTAGGTAGGTATATAACCTCCCACCCTCAGGTAGGTATATAGGTGCTGGAAAGTAAGGATTCTAAAATGTTTGTGTGGTAAATTCTGCAGAGACGAGTGGTGGCCGGGAGAATTTATCATGGTGGTCTGGGCTGAATGGAGAAGAAAAAGAAAAGAGAATGACTCCAATCAGAAGAAACGTCTCCTGTAAGTCACTTTATGTGCCTGCACTGTGATCACTTATATGTCTGCAAAGCCTACATGCAGCTAGTATCTACCACTACTTGGTCACTGTATGGTAGTGATATATATCTGCAGAGCACCTGTTTAGACCTGGTAGTCACATGTGGTGGTCACATTTAGTCAGGCAGTATTATTTTGTCCTTAAAGGGGTTGTCTCGCTACAAAGAATAGCTTTCAAATTGTAGGGAACACAAAATAAAGACATTTTCCAAATATATTGCTTTGTTCCTCTGTTTTCCCTAAGGAGATACAAGTGAATTTATGACCTCCCTGGCTATTTCAGTTCCCTCAGTAACTGACCTGTAAACAATTCTCCCCCTGCTGTTTGTTCAATGAGATAACAGTGAGTGATGTCATCACACAGGTCCCTGCAGTGTCCTGTGCTGCTCAGCAGTAAAAAGCTTGATTTATGTAAAATAAACAGAACTGTAATTAGGGCTTTTGTTTTGGGGATCAGATAAGAAGTCCTGTTAGTAGTTTGAGAAGCTAATCTGATCTAATTAGCATCTGAAAGCACAGCATGGCACTGAGCTGTACAAGCACAGAGCTGTATGCAAATGAGTCAGTCTGAACCAGGAAGTGACAGAGTATTTCATTCATGCATTCTCTGAAACTCTGAAGGGAGACAACTCCTTTAAGCAGTAATATTATTGGATCTTGGTATTGTTGGATTTTCTTTAGTAACAATCATACGTATGGTATATTTGCTCCATGTATAGGTGTGATATTCAGTACCTGTATGACTATTATTTAGGGGTATTACTGTGTCATATGTAGGTGAGAGGCTTTTGAAAAAGTTAATTTGTCAGTGCTGATTCTCATTCTACACTACACTGCTGAGGTGATGTAAAGGATCTATGTGGACTACGTGGAAAATAAACTGACAGGAACATACACTATTTTGTGTAAAAATACATCATGCCACAGTTCACGATGTGGCGTAAAAAGTGCCGTATGAACCCATCACTACTGAGCAATCCATAACATAGAAGGCCCGGGCCCCGGATGTTTTAGGACCCTAGCAACGCCCCTGCTGCCTCCACCTCCCTGGGGCCTCACCAGATAGCCTGCCTCCACCTCCCTGGGGCCTCAGCATGCAGCCAGCCTCCACCTCCCTGGGGCCTCACCAGCTAAGCCTCCACCTCCCTGGGGCCTCAGCATGCAGCCAACCTCCACCTCCCTGGGGCCTCAGCATGCAGCCAGCCTCCACCTCCCTGGGGCCTCAGCATGTAGCCTGCCTCCACCTCCCTGGGGCCTCAGCATGTAGCCAGCCTCCACCTCCCTGGGGCCTCAGCATGTAGCCTGCCTCCACCTCCCCGGGCCCTCACCATGTAGCCTGCCTCCTCCCCCCTCCGGCCACAGGATGTAGCGAGACTCCTGCACCCTTGGGCCTCAGCATGTAGCCTGCCTCCACCTCCCTGGGGCCTCAGCATGTAGCCAGCCTCCACCTCCCCGGGGCCTCAGCATGTAGCCCCCCTCCACCTCCCTGGGGCCTCAGCATGTAGCCTGCCTCCACCTCCCTGGGGCCTCAGCATGTAGCCTGCCTCCACCTCCCTGGGGCCTCAGCATGTAGCCTGCCTCCACCTCACTTGGGCCTCAGCATGTAGCCAGCCTCCACCTCCCTGGGGCCTCAGCATGTAGCCTGCCTCCACCTCCCTGGGGCCTCAGCATGTAGCCTGCCTCCACCTCCCTGGGGCCTCAGCATGTAGCCTGCCTCCACCTCCCTGGGGCCTCAGCATGCAGCCTGCCTCCACCTCCCTGGGGCCTCAGCATGCAGCCAGCCTCCACCTCCCTGGGGCCTCTCCATGCAGCCTGCCTCCACCTCCCCTCTGGCCCTTACCTGCCTCATCCTACTCAGCCGTCTGCTCCTGTGGGTCCTCCTTATTTGCAGACACTAGTAGTTGGTAAGTAGGATTTGTGTCAAAAACCATTGTGCCCAACTCCCCATGTAGAGGCCCAGACTATTTCCACTGGGATGCTGTAAGCTAAGCTGCTTATCTGCTGCGCATCTCCCAGGCATCAGCAGGGCCAGACTGGTGGGATGTCGGGTTCTGGACTGCTGTGGCCTACCTGACGGTGGCCTATTTATCAGCCTGCTTTATGTAACTACTTACCTAATAGGGGGCTATATTCTTACCTACCTGCCTAATTATCTACTTACCCAAAAGGGGGTCTACCTCTTTACTGAATTTAGGAGCTAACTAAGACTGTGTACAGAAGAGGAGCCCCAGAGCTGTCTGTGGGAACATTAACTGTTAGGGGCACAAAGAGGTCACTATAACCATTGGGTTGCTATGTAAGGGGAGTCTGTACACAGGTGGGGCAGAGGTAAAGAGGTGCTCGAAAAGTGAGTTGTCTAAGATGTTTGTGTGGTAAATTCTGCAGAGACGAGTTACGGCTGGAGAAGTCATCATGGCGGTCTGGGCCGGATGAAGAAGAAAAGGAAAAGAAAGCGACTCTAAACAGATAGGCCGTCTCCTGTGAGTCCCTGGGTGTCCAGGGTTATTTTGCTTCTGTTGGATCAGTGCTGTATTCATTGTCATGTGACTTGACCACTACATAGCGGTATTGTAAGTTATATCAGCATTTATATAGGGGCAGCGTACACTTGTCCCTAATTGTAAAAACAACTGTACGCTTGTCCCTAACCCTGTGAATAAGAGCTGCTGTGCGCCAAGTTTACTTTCTTGCTGATGTTTATAGTGGTGTTTATTACAGCAGAGGGGCGGATATTGTATGTGGGGGCGGATATTGTATGTGGGGGCGGATATTGTATGTGGGGGCGGATATTGTATGTGGGGGCGGATATTGTATGTGGGGGCGGATATTGTATGTGGGGGCGGATATTGTATGTGGGCTGGTGGGGGCGGATATTGTATGTGGGGGCGGATATTGTATGTGGGCTCGGATATTGTATGTGGGCTCGTGGCGGCGGATATTGTATGTGGGCTCGTGGCGGCGGATATTGTATGTGGGCTCGTGGCGGCGGATATTGTATGTGGGGGCGGATATTGTATGTGGGCTGGTGGGGGTTTTGTGCCAGGGCTGATTTTTGGTCCCAGTCCGGCCCTGATCTCTCCACTAGGTGGACAGAAAGCTGCACCTTAAATTGACATCTATTCACATAGCATGCAAAAAAGCCACAGTACCATAGATTGGGAGACTATACAGATGCAAAAATACCCATAAGACAGCCGCTCGCACACAAGTGTGAAGATTCATTTGGGTGCTGCCTAGAAAACTTATCATTGAAAACACCTGTAATTGTGTTAATACAGTGGTCCCTCAAATTACAATATTATTTGGTTTACAACCACGGTAAATTGAAACTTTAACTCAAGAAATTGGTTCCAAAGGGCGACATGTATGTACGGGGCTGCACCAGTTTATAGGCTGTAAGGACGACAGGCCCTGTTCTCTAGATTTATAATCAGGTGCACTCCAAAAGTAGGCGCATTATGAGGCACTTGGTAATGCGCCCGAGATTGGGGGGCATTCTGGAGACATGTTGCACCACAACCGTATGATTCTACACATTTATAACTGGAGGACGACAAAACTGGGCGCATCACTGCTGGAACAGCCAGACCAAGTTAAAAGTGGTTTACCTGAGCCTGAATAGACATTTTGGAGCTAGAAAGTGCTAAATCGAGAACAGGTTCATAAATTCAGCCGCATTCTACACTACTAATGCACGTTAAAAAAAAAAACAGCGTCTGGGCGCCAAAAATCATACATGTCGCCCAAAGTCCCCGACAATATTACCTCAAAATAATACAAAGTAAAGATGAAAGGAAATTAAGCCTATAGCTAACATGGATAGTGTAAGTCCTTACATACAGTATAAATGTCAGGGAGAGCTGCTGAAAGCTGGAAATGTAAGCTTTACTATTGCATCCTGAGAGCACTGTATTCAAGTTAATGCTTTCCTAGCTATGAGATCAGATTTACTTGTGAGAGCTCCCTCTTTTGCTTGGTAATAAGTAGTCTGGTTTGGCACATAGCCACGCCTTTGAATGTTCTGCTAGATTCAGGAGGCATTTATATACGCTGGCCAATAGAGGGTTACTTGACACCTATTGTTTATACAGTAGAGACCATGGCGTGCACTCCCCAGCTGAGTAATGGGGGTTAAAGGAGTATTATGTAGCGCCACCCACTCACCAGTGTAGCAGACAGTGGCTCCTGCTACACTTACAATCAGCACCTACATAAAAGAGGTATACAGGAACGTACAGGGTGTGGGTGGTACTAAGTGAGGGAGAGGAAGTCATCTCCTCCAAACTCACTCCACTGTGCTCTGCACTCAGCAGTGTAGTGGATGTATATTGCAGTATATGTATATTGCAGTATATTGCAGTCGTTGTCCTAAGACAAGAACTCTGCCTGTAAGTGGATGCATTTTATGTTACAGTCACTATCCTGGGATAATCTATCTACTAGTTTGCAAATATTTTGCATGAACTACAACCAATAGTGGTGGCTAGGTGTCACCATGTTCTAGCTGGTAAGACCCCAATGAAAAAAAGATTAAGAAGATTGATATTGGTTATAAGACAATACGCCTGTTGTACATTATTGTGCAAATTAAAAGATTATTTGACTATGCGCTTCTATAAACATCGCAGGATATTAATTATGCTTATGTGCCCACATGTAAACAAACTGTAAAATGGTAAATTAGCATGAATTAAATGATACCCGCACCTAAGCATCAGTGACTGTTAAATTAATATTATACTTAATAATTAGAAATTAACAATAATTTTCAGAGCTGTCAAACGGAAACGAGAAGATGCATTAAGGTCACAAATAACAAGCAAGGATACGCATGCCACGACTCTTCCTGCATTTTTATGCACAGAGCCATAACCAGTTGCTTGTTTCTTCATAGCAGAATATTAGAAACAGTAGCGACGTGAAATCTTTGCTAAAATTCACAGGTTGCCATAGAGACTTTCACAGACTGTTTTAGGATGATTTCCAAAAGAAACATATTTTCAGCCAAGTACCAATAAATATGGCAAGGTGTACTGTTCTGGAATAGCAGCTTTAATGGCTATACTGATAAAGAGACCTTCAAATCTTGTTCGTTACACACACACCTGTATTTGTTGGCCATAAAGCACAACAATATCTATCTATAGGTCTATGAAGGTCAAGAGATTCTGAGAAATATAATGGGAGGGCAATGTCACAGTACTATAGTGTTAGAACTCAGTAAAGAGTCATTGTATTTAAATTAGGCAATTAATAGTTACAACCACCTAAAACAATAAATTACAGGGGTTGTCTCACTACATTGATTCATCTTACCTCAGTCCTGTTTTCTTTGGTTTCACTTTGAATTCAGGGGTGTGTTTACTGGCTTCCACTAGGCTGCAGTAAGCGCCAGGTCTGTAGCTATAGCAACCAGCCCTGGCAGCCAATCAGGAGAGATCAAACAGGTCTGTAGCTATAGTGACCTGAGGAGCTGATACTGCCCATACAAGAGGGGATATCTAGGAATAGGTAGGACACTGGTAATGGACACATATTGCAAATTGACTTGTTTTTGCAAGATCTTTAACATAAAAATCAATCCATGTAGTGAGACAACCCCTTTAAGTGTAATACTTACTTAAGAGAATTGTAGGATTAGTAGTGTTTAGGGGGTTGTTTAGCTGCTTCTGGGCTGCAGTGGTCACGTGTCATTACCTGACATTACCATTTGGAAGTGAATGGTTCTAATGGAACATGGCCTCTGCATGCCAATCAGAGGCTGCAGTGGTGACAATCCAGCCACCGGGAGCATGACATAGACAGAGTCTGGGGAGAGACGGCAGACAGTAGCAGCACTGGAAAAGTGGTGAGATCAAAGGTAAACATAAGTTTTTTATTTAATTCCAGCAGCATTATCCTAAATTGATTAAAAAATAGTGATTCAGCAAATGTGGAAGCTTTTAATTGTCCAGTTTTCATCACATTAGGGTTACACAAAGCATAAATTCTCCTGCCATTTCATCTTCTCCTGCTTACTAGATCAGTTGAGGCTGTGGCTATGCACCTGCCTAAAAAAACTCTCACCATGCATACATCTGAGCTTGATTATTCAGAAGTGGTTGATTACTAGCCTCTATAAAGCAGATTTTTACTGTGTGGCTGTTTGCTGTTTATACTGGTAGCTGGAGTTTCAGTCTTGTGAGCTGGTTGCATTCAGTCCTGTTTTGGCAGTTAACTGTTCCCAGTTTGTTAGAGCCCTGTTTGTCTCCATTGTTGCTTCTGTTTTGTGTCAGTCTGGCAGTTTTCTCTATTCCTTTATTCTCTTTGACAGTTTTGAGCTTTTTGGGTAGAGCCAGCATAGTGAGGGACTTTGATAAGGATACTGTCGGGGGTACAATAGGACCAGGGGTATTTGATGTTTGTGCTAGATTTACGAACAGGTTAGGGACCAAGTTTGGTAATGTTAGTGTTTAGGGTCAGCTGTTTTTTGGTGTCTTGCTTCTGGATTCAAGTCATTTATCCTTCCATCTCCATATGTTTCCGTGTCATCGTCCGTCTTACTGTCCACTGTCTATTTTTAAGTCCCTCATTTATTTTTTGATACACGATTCAGTTTACCTGCATGTGACTGATGGTTGGTTTCTTTATTTTTATAATTGTTAATGCTATCCGTGCCAACCAGCATCGTTATACATTATTGGTATTGTAGTGGGTTACACTGTTGAAAAAAAATTAAGTGTCTTAACATGGTACCTGCAAAATACATGGGATACAAATTAAGGCACAACGCCAAGCAAAAAGTGAAGAAAAAAAGACTTTTGCCTGTAGTTATGGTTTACCAGAGTAACTTACCTAAAAGTCGCCATTGTAGAGCTCTCAGCCAGTCCTTTTCCAGAGCTGATTTGAAGCCTGTGCACTAGTGCAAGTGGCGCAGTCATGAGCACCTGGGAGTTTTCATTAGAAACATTCCACAGATGGTTAATACAACCTCCAAGCATCTCTGAACAAAAACACTTGCTCAATTGATCGCTTTAATTCTGCTCCACAGCGCTCAGCTCAGCTGCTAGTGTCGTGTGTTTTATGTAACGCTGGCAAAGCTTGTGACTGGATAAATGCCGCACAATCCCAATGCACAGTTCATGTGAATCCAAGTAAAACTATCATCTTATGAACTATGCAAAAAGTAGAAAAAAATCATGTACATTTTTACATATTGTCAATTTTCTTATATTTTTAAAAGGATTAACCAGTTGCTATTGTAACAAGTTTCAAAAGACAGTGAAGTGGCTGTAGATTGCTTTATACTATGGATATATGTCTGGTTTTATGTCATATTCCGCTCTACTGGGTGGACTCCCACTGGCTGAGTTGGGAGATCAGCACACACAGAAGTCAGTATCGCGCAATTTGGGCGACATCTATGAATTGGTCTGCAGCAGTTTTCTAGTGTACTTTGAGCCAAAAAGAATGTATAAACAGGTGCACTCCAAACTTTGGTGTGATAAGTCCCTTTGTAATGCGTCAAAGACACTTTTTAGTGAACCAAAGATTTGGGGCATTCTGGAGGCGTCACACCATATTCTTAGAAGTAGACACATTTATGATTCTTTGATGCCAAATCTAGGCGCGGAACAGTTAGAACAGCCAGACCAAGTTAAAGGTGGTCTACCTGAGCCAGACTTGTTGTATTGGCACTAGACTGCGCCTGTATGTATGACCTGCAGAAGAACAGGTTCATGCATTCTGGAGCATTCTACAGTACCTTGCGGTTATACTAGATTCTGATTTGTCCTTCACCCCATATATTCAATCACTCGACCGCTCCTGTCACCTACATCTCAAGAACATCTACAGAATCCGTCCTTTTCTCACTGTGGAAACCACCAAGACTCTTACTGTTGCTCTTATTCCTTCTCGTCTTGATTACTGTAACACCTTACTTACCGGTCTCCCTCTCTGTAAACTCTGCCCTCTCCAATCTATCCTGAATGCAGCAGCCAGGCTCATCTTTCTTTCCAGACGCTATACAGATGCCTCTACCCTGTGTCAGTTACTGCACTGGCTGCCCATCCAGTACAGAATACAACATAAACTCATCACTCTCACCCATAAAGCTCTCTAGAGTGCTGCGCCGCCCTATATCTCCTCCCTCATCTCTGTCTACCACCCTACCTGCTCTCTGCGCTCTGCTTATGATCTGAAATTACACACCTCTCTCATCCAAACTTCCCATGCCCATCTCCAAGATTTTGCATGTGCTGCTCCGGTTCTCTGGAACATGTTACCCCATGTGATCAGGCACACTCACAACCTTCATAGTTTCAAGAGCACTCTGAAAACTCATTTTCTTAGGCAGGCTTACCAAGATCCCTAACCATTAAGCCCCCTAATTTCTGTCATACTCTTTCATCATTTCCTGGACATGGGCATTCACAGGCACTTATATGTATATAGTTGTGCGGTGGCAGGTTCATCCACTTTTTGTGTGTACACTACCCCATATTTATGTAACATGGTTGGACCATTGTAAACTGAGCACTTCTCACCCTTTGTACACTCACACACCCTAATAGATTGTAAGCTCTTGGGTGCAGGGCCCTCATACCTCGTGTCTGATCTGTAAGTAGCTTTTTATTGTGTAATGTTTATTCTCCTTGTCTGTACTTATACCCTCTAAATTGTAAAGTGCTGCGGAATATGTTGCCGCTATATAAAGATTATTATTATTATTTCCTTAAAGGGGTTTTGCCACGATCTCATTTCATACCTTCTGCATCCAGCTCTTCAGCTCTGTGTGCTCAGAAGGAGGCATGTGTGATTTGTTTGAATTGCATATCATGTGACCCAGCAGGATGACATCACCAGGCCTTTCATCTCTGTAGTGAAAGAAAGGTCTGTTTATGTATAGAATTGCTAGTAGCTACACTGTAGCTCAGAGGTAACATTTTTGCTTTACAGCACAAGGGTCCTTGGTTCAAATCCCTGCAGGAACTTAACTTTTTCTCTTTATCAATGCACATACCTGATTGAGGGTTCTTTTTTTATTTGCACTGACTTATTACTAACTAGTCCAAAGGACAGGAGTAGAATGACAGCACCCGGGGTTTGAACACTCAGTAGCTGCCTGAGAAGGGAGGTGATGTCTGAGCATGTGCGACCAGGACTGAGGAGCTTACAGACCTGGTCGTATCCCCTGGAGATGAGCTGTAAACAATGGATCACTAAATGAGCAGCTAAAATAAAAACGGTGCAGAATTTTTAATAATGATGATTGGTGAAAATATTCACTATTTAATTTTCAAACTTTCCACATCAATTTTACTTCATGGCAAAACCCCTTTAAAGCTATTTAGGACTGGCCTGTCAGCAGTATTGTTCATACATGTCGCCCTTTGTCTTTTGTGATACAGTATTCAATTTTCACTTGGGCTGCAACCAGGGGCGTCGCTAAGCAGCATCATTCGGGGCAGAAGCCCCGGATGTAAATCCTTCTGCCCCGAATGAATAGTCTCCTAACTCTCTGCTCACTGCAGTGAGAAGCTCCGCCCACCTCTAGAGCTTCACCACTCTCAGGGAGCAGTGAGAGCAGCCCCTCCTCTTCTGTGCTTCCTGCACAGCCCTCCCCCGGAGCTACAGCACGACAACACGGTTCCCTGCCTCCTCCTGCCGGCTACTTCAGCAGGTCATCGGCCCCATCACTATGGAAACCAGAACGAGTTTCTGGTTTCCTCAAGTCTTCCAGAGCTGCCTTACCCGTCCAGGAGCTTCTAGGACCCCAGTGACCCTGCATAATATATGTCCTGAGGCAGGATGGAGGGCTATGCCCCCACCTCATATGTCTATTCTCATATACTGGACCTGTGTCACAGAGGTACAGTATATTAGTATATACATACACATAGGGACAGTATATACACAAATGTAACACACAGGTAAATATTGGACATGTGTATATGCTGTTCCTGTGTGTATATTACAGTATATATATTTATATACACACTACACCCTATTATATATATATTATTATATATATATATATATATATATATATATATACAATATATATATATATATATACACACACACACACACACACATGTACAGTATATACATGTATAATACTTATCTGGGTGTTACATTTGAGTATATACTGTCCCTGTGTGAAGTACATGTGTGTGTATATATATATAGTGGTGTAGTGTGTATATAAATATATATATATTTATATTTAACTTAATGCAATGGGCAAAGTGCCTAAGGGTATGTTCACACGGCGTACTGAGGCGGATACTGTAGATGCCGCAGTACACCATGTATTTTGGGAGTACGCGCTGATCAGCGTATATTTCCAAGGATAGAGGGGTCAGCCCCCCACTTCTATTGTCAGCAGCATGTAAGCGGCGCAAAGAAGTGACAGGTCACTTCTCTCCCCCGGCGTACAACCGCAATTACGGTAATTCATAGCCATCATAGAGAATTGACATATCAATTGTTCGCGACGCTTATGCGCTGCTGACAATGCATGTCAATGGGGCCGTGGAATTACGTGCTGATCAGCGCATTCTTTCAAAACACCAGGCATATTGTGGAGCGTACAGTACGCGCCCCAATACGGCATGTGAACATACCCTATCAGAGCTATTAATTACCGTAATTGCGGCACGCATTTCACCCGTATTAAAGTGCAAATACGTGGCGAAATGCACGCCGCAATTACACTGTGTGAACATACCCTAAGAAGCCCCACTTTTAATCTCATAATCATAATTGAAACACCTGCTAATTAGCTCTCGGAGCAATCATTAATAAAGAGGTATATCTACTTTTCCTTCTTCCTCTGTGGACATTTACTCAATTTGCTAAATAAAAAACATAGGACAACTGTGTGTTGTTAGGTTTGTAACTATCTATTTGTTTATTAGCAATTTATACAGAAATCCAGGTAATTCCAGGTAATAGTTCACTCACATTTTCTTGCCACTATAGATGCGCATTGAGAGAGATGCAAAAATTTACCATTCTACCTTGTTTGCAAGGTCGAAACATGCAGTGCATTTAAATTTCCCTTTCTGTAAGACCTTTAACTAACTGTTTCTAGAAAATATTAGAAATGCAACAAATAACTAAATCAAATTTCACATTCACTGTCGTGACTGCATTAACTCCCCTGTCATTCCTCAAACTATGCAGTCACAATCCTGCTTACAATCTGTGGCTAATAATTCGCTTTGTTCTCTTTGCAGAAACTTAGAAGCAAAACCATGTTCTGTCTTGGATCAATATCATGCTCTGCATTACAAATGTGCATAATAGGATTTTATAATGTGCTATTTAATTAAAAATTAGATTTAAATGCTGGGAATGGCAGCTGCTTTGGAAGGAAGAATCATGGTAATTTGTAGAATAGAAATAGGCATAATGCTAGCAGTACAGGGCTCCCTGAAAATGGCTTTATTCGGTTTATAAGCACACATAGCAAATTCTTAAGACCATAGTGTAAAGTTGTTATTGCCCTTTTTGATCTTACAAACATGTGATGAAATGAAAGAACAGTTGACAAACTAACATTCCGAGAGTTTAATTTCCCAGAGAATCAAATGACTTTGGTAGGAATTATGCTCAGCTAAAAATAGCTGCAAGGTTGCCTGAGAGCTTTTAGTGTTGTATTTAATTCTAAACTAATTAGAAAAATTAATATATAAAATTTTATTATTTTAAATTTTAATTTTTTTAATAACAATTTCATCAATTCAATTTTTGAACTTTAAAAGCCCACTTTAAAACTTTTTAAAAAAACCATATAAATAATTTTTTTTAAAATTTTTTTAAAATTTTAAAAATTTAATTCCCCAAAAAAAGGGAAAAAGGATTTGCCTTTTAAAATAAAAGAAAAAATTTTCCAAAAATAATTTTTTGATTCCCCACCATCATTGGTCCCCTTTTCCAAAAAAAAAACCCCCCTGAGCCTTTTGGGGGAAAGCTGGGGGGTCGGTTTTAGATGTTACTTTTTAAAGGGGAGGGTGATTAAAAGGGGGTTCCCCCGGGGGAGGCTTTTCGGGAAACAGTAGGATGGCTTTTTTAAAGGAAAAGGAAAAATCAAGGGAAACTGGGGGCTTTTAAAACTAGTTTTTGGCCAAAATTTTTGTTTTTTTTTCCCCCTTTTTATGGGGGCATTTCTCCGCAATGGTATTTGGTAAAAGTTTTTGGTTTTAAGAGAATGTCCATTTTTTTTTATTTGGGGTTTGTTTTTGGGTATTTTTTCCCCCCCCCTTTACTTGGAAATTTAAATTGGTTAGGGGAGAATTTTTTTTTTTTAAACAAATTTTAAAAATTTTTATAATTTTTTAAAAAAATTTTTTTTTTAAAAAATATATTTATATTTTTTTAAAAATTATTTTAAAAAATATATATATTTTATATAAAAAAATTTTTTTTAAAAATGTAATTATTTTTTTCATAGTATAACACTCAATTTCAGATGTAAACAAAAACAAAGTGCCATAGTAAAAGGAAATTAAAACCCTCCCAAAACAAAAAAATTAACAAAAGAGAAAACCCTAATGGGAAAAGATTTGTCAAATTATAAAGAAAAGGCGTAACCCAAAAAACATAAAATTTTTTCCAACATTATCAAATGTGGATTTTAAAAACCCCTTGCTTGCAATTACTGCACCTTTGATTTTCAGAAAGATGTTGTACAAGAATACTCACCACCATTTTTATATGTACAGTTGTACATTGTAAGTTCGTTGTTAAAGTCGTTGTCAGTTCAACGTCACCCTTTTGTTCAATTGAAAACCCGAAGTTTATTTCCTATATAAAAAGACCCAAAAATGCTGTTTTTCCCACTATTGACATGAAATCAGAATAAAACTTACCCATTTAGGTCTTGAACCTAAAGAGACTTTTTAAGCCATTTTTTTACTTTTTTGCAATGTCAAAGTTTAAATTTTAATTTCATTTGTATTTGGTAGCATTGCCCTTAAAAATGGTTTTACTTGGATCAAAAGTTTTGGGATATCCTTTCCACAAAATTCTCACAATAGTTTGGGAGGAATTTTGGCCCCAAATTTTCCTGAAGAACTGTTTAACTGAGCCAAGTTGTAGATCCCTGCTCGCACCTGCCTTTTCAGATTTGCCATACATTTTTAATTGGTTTTGATCAGGGTTTGTGATGGCCCTCCAAAAAATTGACTGGTTATCTTAAGCCATTGTAACGTTTGGCAGTTGTGGGGCATTTCCATTTGGAAGGCCCATTTCCCCCAAAACTTTTTGGCTGAGTCTTGAGTGTTGCTTCAGTTTGCCACAAAATCTTCTTTTTTTCATGTTTCCATCTATTTTGGAAGTGAAACCAGTCCCTCCCGAAGCAAAAAACCCCAAAATGTGCTGCCCCCCCTGTGTTTCACGTTGGGGTTGGTGTTCTTGGTTTTAAAAGTCTCCCCTTTTTCCTTCAAAAGTAACAAAAGGGTTTTGGGAAAAAAAGTTCAAAATTTTAGTTTGTTAAAACCCGGTGTCTCCAAAGTGTAGGTCTTTGTTCAGTGTGCTTTGAAACAATAATTGACTTTTATATGTTTTGGGGTAATGGTTTCCCAGGGGGGTTTACCCTTTTTTACATACTCATTTCACGTGGGTAATGACACAAATTTGTACCGCTTCCGCCAGATTTTCACAAAAGGTTTTTTGTTTTTTTGTTCATGGGTTATTTGCCCTGTGGACCAAAGCACGTTTATCTTGGACACAGAACCCGTTTCCTTCCTGGCGTATGATGGTGGACATACCATCTTGTTTGTACTTGTGTTAATGTTTTACAGATGATGAGGCACCTTAGGTATCTGGAGATTGCACCCCAAAGGATGAACGCTTTCCATGATGATACCACAAAAAGCCGTGTATTTTAGGTGCTTTAAATAAAATCCACTGTGTCTCTTAATTAATTCAGATTTTGCTAATATCCTATCAAAAAACTTCAAAAGACTGACATCATCTTGGATGTCCCAAATTGTTAAAGGCATAGTAAACTAGTGTATGTAAATTATGAATTTTGAATGTTCCCCCTGTTCGGGGATTTGTTCAGCTCAGATGATGTTCATTAGTTTTGGGGCTTTTTAACGTTGGTTTATCGCCCAATCGATCGATAGTCGATTTTGGCCCCCCATCGATAAGGTTTTCGTAGTCAAATAGCCCAAACTTTCCCCGGGATGCCCCATTAAAGTCTAGGGGGAAGAAAACAACACCTTCATTCTTAAAAACCCAAAAAAAGGGGGGGGAAAAAACTGGGGAAAAAAACAGCCACAACAGTCAAATAGATACCTGGCTACAAACTTAGGCACAAAAAACTTTGGCAAAAAAAAGCCACAAAAAAAAAAATCACACCCATTTTACTATCCCTGGGCTTGTTTCCCTAGAAGCCCCTTAAAAATGCATCACCCACAAATTAAAAACCCCGAAGGGAGTATGAAAATGAAAACCCTTCCCTTTTAAATTGAAGGGACATTGACTATACCTGGGCCCGGGGAACCCCGCCCCTAGCCCTAAACCTGCATGATCCCCAGGGTTAAAAAAATGCCGGGGGAAAAAAAGGAGGGGGGGGCCCTTTCATCCCAAAAATTTTTTAGGGGGTTCCAAATCGGGGAATTGGGGTATAATTTTGGGGGACCCTTTGGGGGCCCCAAACCGCCGGAAAAACCCCCAAATTTTAAAAAAAATGCCCGGGGGAAAAAAAGTTTTTCAACCCCCCTTTTTTGTTTCACTGGACCTTGAATATAAACCCGTCCTGGGGGGACAGCATGAGCCCCAAAAACCCGCATGACCCCCCCCCATTTAAAAAGTGCCGGGAAAAAAGGGCGTCTTTCAACCACCCTTTTAGTTTCACCCGGGCATTGACTAAACCCGTCCTGGGCCCAAAAGCAAGACCCAGGGCCGGGGATACATTGGGGGGGCGGTGAGAGCCCCCGGCTGGGTCCGTCATCTATTAACCCCAGGTTAAAATCCCTGATAGCAGGGAAACCCAAAAAATTTGTGGGTGAAAACAGAGTGCGGAAGCGGGAAGTTTTGAGGGTAAACCTCCAGCCTTCCTCAGTAAACATTTAATACCCCGGGTACTTTGCCCCTCCGTATGAGTGTGGACCAATTGACTTTTACTTTGGAAAATACTGGGGTTAAAACCTTCCTGTTAAAACCCGGTGCCCTTTTTTTTTTTTGGCAATTTTTTTTTTCATTTTACTCAACGTGCTTTTGGGGGGAAAAAGGGGCTCTGTACCTTTTTTCTCTTTTCCCCGGGCTCCATACTCCATTCCTCTGAATAAACCCACATTGGGGCAAGTTTTCCTGTTCCTCCCTTGTAACAAATTCCCCAAAGGGAATTTTTTTTAAAAACTTTTTGTACAGCAAGTTTTTTTTTTGAAATTTAATTCTAGAAAACACATTTTTAAAAAAACGGATGTTTAAACCCACCATGTCTGTTTCTTTTTTTTTTAATTGTAAATTTAAAAGGGTTTCTCAATAAAGGGGATTGGGTAGGGTATGTTAAAGATCTTTTCAAAAAAAAGTCATTTTTTCAATATGTGTCCCTTAACGGGGCCTACCTATTCCCGTTTTTTTGACAGCACCATCACCCTTTGGCCACTCTTGAAACCCTTTTTGAAAAACAAATTTTTAGAAACAAAAATTTTTTAGAAAAAGGACCCGTAGGTGTGATGTCACAAGGAAAAAAGCCTCCAAAAATTCAAAGCATGACCCCTTGGGGCCACCCTTTGGGCAATTGTGAAGGGAAAAAATTTTCTGTTTTTGAAAGAATATTTTTAGAATAGGACCCGTAGTATAGCTGCATGTCCAGCAAAATGCCCCCCCCAAAAAATTTAAAACAAAGAAACCCCCGAGCCACTTTTTTTACAATTGTTTAAGAAAAATGTCTATTGAAAACAACATTTTTTAGAATGGACCCGTAGTATTGCTTTTCATTTCAAAAAACAGCATGACCCAAAAAAATTATAAAAAGACTTCTCACCACTTTAAAAATTTTTTGGAAGGGAGAAAGCCACTTAGAAGCCCCAAAAATTTTGTTCCAAAAAGGGACCATGATTTTTTGCTGTATCTCACAGAAACATGACCCCAAAAAATTATAAATAGATTTCAGCCACTGTTAAAAAATTGTGGGGCAAAAAGCCCCCAAAACCATTGAAATGTGAAAATTCAAAAGTAAGTGGTAAATGGGAATAGGGTTTTGTATAAACCTTGGTGTCTTTTAGTCCCCCAAAAGCAAAACCGAAAAATGAATTTTTGGGAATTTTGGAAAAAAAAATTGCAGTAAGAAATGATCATTTTAAAAATAATTTTTTTTCAAAGGACCATTTCTTTTTGGGAGAAAAAAGTGAAGTAGACCAGCAAAAATGGGTGCCTCGGCAATTGGGGCCAAAACATCATCAAGATCCTCCCTGATTATCTTGATGAAAGTCAAACGATCCACATTATCTGGGGAAACCCGGATGCGTTTGTCTGAATGCTCCCCGGCTGTGCGGGGAGGTCCCTCAAATGACGTGGCTGGGGGCGGGACACACCTCTATGGCGTGGCAGCCACCCTCGGGCCATTGTCCATTTTGGATCCCAAAGCCCCTTTTGGGTCCGGAAACAATACAAAACATGGTGTTGAGACGCAGATAGTCGTTTCACCATGATCTTAAGTGGTCTTGGGGGTTGTATGTGTGGCCTGCATTGCTGCGTTGGGGAGGTGGTAAAAAAAGTTGCCAGAGGTCACCCCCTTAGGCCTTTTGCCCAACCTTGCCTGCTGCTGCCGCTGCCCCGCCCCTAGGCTACTTGGCACTCTCTGCTGTCACGTCGCTGGCGTTGTTCCACCTGACATTTGAAGAAGTGAACGCGCAAAAGTGTCCCTTGATCCAATCGCAAGGTCTCCTTTCTGCATTTTACTCTCTATTTGGGGGGGTGGGAAAGGGAAATGCTGGTTTTGTTTTGTACCCGGGGGTCCCGGGGGGGTGGCCACCCATAACTTTTTCATTTTTGTGGCCTTAATGCGAGGTCATGTTGGAGGAAAAGGGCATCCAAGCATCATGTGAGGATGGAGCCTTTGGGGTTCCCAAACCTCTGGGGTGAGGGGCCCCGCAAACTCATCTTTCCCCATCTGCCTCAAAATTTAAAGGGCCAACCTCTTTTCCCAAAGGGAGGGACGTCGGTTCTAGGAATTCCTCCCCTCCCCGTTCCCCCGGCCAGCTTCAAAAACAGCCCTGATTGCCCCAGGGAAAGCACCTGAGGCGAGGGGCCCGCCTTGCAAAAGCTCGGCCCTGAACCACTGCTAATGAAGACGATAAAATTGGGAAATGTCGGGCCCTTTTGGGTTTGAGGAGGAAAGGGTCCCTGTCTGCATCTGTGCCGTCTCCTCCCCCGTCCGGGGGGGACCCCGATGTTTCAGAGTGTCCAACGATCGTTCCAGAACTAAGAACACCCCCAAAGCTCATGCTGACAAAGGGGACGTCCGCAAGACCATTTTGGGGCTTCTTCAAAACGGCAAGGATGGGTGCAAGTTTTTCACCCCGCCTCCACTTCGGTGGCTAACACCCCCGGTCCGCACCGCTGCTTGTCAGGCCTGTGTCCCTTTTACTGCGTAATGGCATTGCGTGCTCCCACAATCGCTGGGGCATGTGGAGGTGGAATTCCAGCGTGTTGCCACCGGTCGGTCAAAAATGAGACGGCTTGACGGGGAGGCCGAGCTGACGCGGCAACGCAACCAGCGGACGACGGCGGAAGTGCGAAAACCTCAGACTCGAGCTTCTTCTGCAGGCAGTCCAGACCCGTCGGGTCGCTCTTTAGAAATTTCTGGACGACAAAGTTCATTGACATGTGCCAGGCAAGGGATGTGATCCAGCATAACCGATCTTAAGGGCTGCAGCTGATTTCGCCGTCTATCGCACACCACCTTGCCTGGCACAAGGTTCTTGTCACCAGCATCGCTCAGGTCTCGTTGCGGAGAGCCGTCCTCAGATCATGACCCTGTGTGGGGACGGTCTCCAAGGCAGATTTAATTTCAACATGGGGCCTGGTGTCTCTGGGCACGTGATGCCACCAGAGGACCTTGGGGGAAAGAGCCAACTGCACATCCTGCGGGTTTTGTTGAAGAGCGAGCGCCGGCTGAGAGCCCCGTCGAACCCCAGAGACATCCACCAGCTACCCAGTGCAGCTGTCACAGAGATATAGCGGGCCTTGGCCGTGCTTTCTAGTCCATGTGTCGGTGGTGAGATGGACTTTTCAGGACACAGATGCAGACAACGCGCTTCGAAATTTTAGATGGATCACGTGGCTGGCAGGGCGCAGGGACGCTTTTCTGGCAAAGAAATGTGCTCGGGTCATCTGGTATGGGGGCAGGCGAGGCCATGACTCGTAGGCGGAACCATCTGTGTCCACAGGACGGAAAGGCAACATTCTTTCCAAGGCAAAAGCCTGGCAATCGCCGTTTCAGGCTTTTTGGATTTGGGATGGTTTGGGTTAAAAGTGTTTCTTCTGACTCCCAAACATGGAAGACTGAAGGTGGGGCTGCTTAGAATGCCGCTGTACGGAGTGCAGAGTCGTCAAACTGGCGGAAGGAGAAGGGGTTGGGATGGGTCTCCGGGTGGTGCTGGTGGTACTCGGGCGACGGGGGAGGTGAAGCGGAGGCTGATCCCCTGATCATGACTCGAGAGATCATGGGCAAGCTGAGGAACGCTTGGGTGGTGTCGGAGGAGGGAGGAGGCGGAGACAGAGGGTTGTGACTGTGTTGGAAGGCCGGCGTCCGGTCTGGCCTTTTTTGGCCAAGTGTTACTCTCCATTTCAACTCATGCATTGCTGCATGTGACTGACTGTTGGTGGTGGTTAACCACTTAAGGTTTTGCCTCTTTCTTATGCGTTTACTGGCAAGGCGGGCGCCATATGACATCGCTGGGTGATCCAAGAGGCATTGCTCAACGGAAGGCCCAGGTCTTGACTTGAGAGGTCCTGGACCTTTTGAACGGCGATAGCGAGGAGCGGGGGTTTTTGAGCTGACCGAGGCTGTGGGCTGGCGGAATCATATCAGCGGGACTTCTGCGACCCGCCCTCTCCACTTTTTGTGGGCGGGACCCGTCTTGACACTACCCCATCGTCTTCCTCCTCGTCCACTGATGAAGCGCACGCAAGCAAATTTTGCGGAAAAAAGACCAGATGGGATCCCGAATGTCGTTCATCATCCATTCATAATTCTCAACACAGGTGACATGGTCGTCCTGACTTTCTGCATCCAGAAGAGCTGTGGGCTACAAAGCAAGGGCACTGCAAGCGTTGCCGACGCCGGGGATTTTGCGATGACGGACCTTCCTTCACCTCATCTGATGGAATCAGTAACTGGGCGTAAGAGCAGACTAATCATCCTCTTGATCTTTCAACATGCCTTCTGACACCCAAACCGAATTTTGTCATCAAAGAGGTCTTCATACAATGGATTATCCACATTGGTGGGTACACGACGTTGACATTTGGGCTGCTTCATGTTAGGACGGATGCTGGGATGATGCTTGATGACGACATTTGTGGGCCGTGACTGGAGTTGGAGGACGAGGAGGTAAGACTGCTAGATGCAGGTTGCATTAACACTGAAGGACAGATCTGGCGACGATCGTTCGTGTTACTTAGATTTCTCAGGGCCCTGACCCATGCGATTGACAGGCCTGACGGGCCTGCCAAAATCTGACGACATCGCTGGCACTGCGTGTTGTCTGCAGCCACTGGAAGGAGCACCTTCTCTTCGTACCTCTACTCAATGTGCTACCCCCCTCTTTGGCTCGTTCCCACCTGCATTTAGCTCCATGTTCAGTAATTTAAATATTTGAGAAGGTATGGGAATAGTTTTGGAAAGTTCTTATTAAAAGACGGCAAATCACAGCTATTCTCTAATCCTCTACTCAAAACAAAATTGTGGATTCTAAATTTAACTGCAAGGTGTCTATCAACAAATCTGGACTGGGCAAAAGTGCAAAAAAACACGTATCTGTTTTGGTTTCGTATAATACACGGTTATTTTTTGCACCTTTCTAATTCACCTGTGGTGACTATAGAATTGCTGTTTAACAAGATTTACGTGGACATGCTGCGTCAATGAACAAAGCTGGGTGCGCAAAAAGTCAAAAAAAACGTATCTGTTATGTTTACGTATAATACACCGG
>JAODAL010012783.1:0-40000 GCA_025379985.1 Phyllomedusa bahiana
CTGCCTACAGCCTGTCTATACCTGCCTACAGCTGCCTTATACCTGCCTACAGCCGGCCCTATACCTGCCTACAGCTGCCTATACCTGCCTACAGCTGCCTTATACCTGCCCTATACCTGCCTACAGCTGCCTATACCTGCCTACAGCCGGCCCTATACCTGCCTACAGCCGGCCCTATACCTGCCTACAGCTGCCTATACCTGCCTACAGCTGCCTATACCTGCCTACAGCCGGCCCTATACCCTGCCTACAGCCTGCAATATACCTGCGTATGGGGCCATATACCTGCCAATATAAGACATACCCCGAAAGTAATACATAGTGGGACTTTGGGGGTAAAAAGAATGTAAGACGTTGTCTTACTTTCGGGGAAACACGGTACTTTTTGCACGACTTGCTGATTTCTAACAAGGAGCTTAATGACACAGTTCACAACAGATATTTGATCCCGGAATCACCCCAAAAATTTAGAGGATCAATTTCAATTGAGATTTAAACAGTCCTCCTCATCATGCCGTTTACATTACAGTTACAAATGGTCTGACATAACACTTGGTTGCCTCTCACCTCCCTTAGACGTGGCTGCAGTTGTGTAGCATTCATCATCTGGTTCCACAGGGCATTGTTTACAATGAAGCTGTCATGATGTAGCCTAAGGACATCCACTTCTTTGCCTCTCTGTGACTCTTCCAGTCTCGCTGTATCTCTGTTGCAACCTACTAACACTCTGTGACAATCTAAGATCAGTGGCCACTTCGGTCTAAGAGCATCCTACTTGAAACCTCGCAATGCTGACGTACTGTTGATTATAAGGTGTTGTCTGAGTCTCATGGTGTCAAAATGTGAACAGCATGATGAGGAGGACTGTTTAAATCCCAATTCAAACTGATCCCCTAAATTTATCAGGCTATTCGGGGATCAAACACCTGTTGGGAATTTTGCTTTTAGCGCTTCTTGTTAGAGATCAGCAAGTTGTGCAAATAGTACTAAAACATTGAACAGTTGGAAATGTGCATTCTAGAGGTAAGATATGGTGTCATTTATTTAATTTAAAAAAAAAAATTAAAGAAAATATCTAAATATTTTTTCTATTATTTTATTTCAATTACACAAGGTCGGAAACATACAGTCAATGGCCACTGTGAAAGGACAGTAGATCCCTTGCCATCCAATAAATCATCATTAGTGTTTCACTTAGGATTCCAGGCAATGTCAAATTTGACCAAAGTCTAAGCGATTCGATTTGGGCCAGCTCAAATCAAATTTTGGTCACAATCACCTAAAAGAAACCTTAGGATTAGGATTGGGATTTTTAGGAATTTTAAGGTATTAACTTACTTTTCAGGGCTACTCCAGGTCCTGCGTCACTCCAGGCCTTGCATTACTCTGTCACTTCTGGTGTGATTTATAACGTTCCTTCTAGTTTCCCTATGTTTTGGAAACCACAAATGACACCGAAAGTGATGTCCGACATCTAACATTGTGTTAAGCGGCATTTATACTTTCCATGACATAAGGGCAACCTAGGGAAACTGGAAGTGACATCAGACAGTTATACCATAAGTCAGGCAGGAGTGGCAAAAGGCCTGGAACGATGCTGAAAGGTAACCCCTAAAGTACCCTAAAAACAAGTTGAAGGTTAGCTTTAGAGAAATGTTCAGAGATAGGGTTACAGAAAAAATTTAGGTTCAGGAACCCATGAACCTGAATTTCTTTACAAGTTAAATTGAACCAGCGTTGAACTCTATTCGAGCAGCACCACTCATCAGAAAGTACTCCATTATGTACCGTAAGTGTGAGCTATGAAATTCATTACCCCTTCTCCCTCACATCCCCTCTCCTAATAGGCAGCAGGAAGCTGCTTGATGCTTCTAAGATGGCAGTGGGTTGCCTTTTTTTGCAGGGCCCCTTTGCAGTTGCACAGCTTGCACAAATGGTAAGGATGGGTTCACACTGCAAAGACCAAATTTTGTGTTTTTTGGCACATGAGGGGGGGGGGGGGCTCTTTTGTATGCGGTTTGCGGATTCAAGCTGTTATTACATGTTCATGTTCTGCCTGAAAACCGGGCGGAAGAATGAACATGTTCTAAATTTTTAGTGCAGAAAATCCGTGCAGTGTGGACTGGTGCATGGATTTTCTATTAAAATCAATGTAGAGGGTTGACAGTTGATTTACAGATGGTTTCCAAATCCAAAAACCGTCTGTAAAACCAACTGAAAAACTTTGCCGTGGGGACGGGCCCTAAGTCTACTCTTGTATGTACATGTTTGTAGTTTTGCAACTCATATCTTTTTCTAAGCATGCTGAGGTTCAGGCAGTACATCAATGGATACTGTTAGGGAACGTGTGCAGGTCCACTATGGGATTGGTCACCCTCCTACTCCATCAACTTAGATGTAGATGTAATACATGAAATGAGCTGCACATCCAAGGCTAGGGTAGCTGGTCAAGTACTTTATTACATACTCCATGAACACAGAAAATGGCTGATGCATAATGTGTGTTCACATAGAATGTGTGATAAATTGATGCTTAATTACTCAGTATTTCAGGTCTTATGACCCTTCACCTGGTATATAAAGAAGCTGGAAGATACTTAGGGAAACTCCCTTTTGGGGTACTATATGGCTACACTGAATCGGACGAAAAACATCCGAAAGTCGTCCATTTTTTTTCCAGTGCACAACCACAGTTTTTGTCATGTTTTGCACAAAAATGCAGTCGATTCTCATTTTCTTGCCATCACCCTTACAATTGAATTGTATGGAAAGATGAAAAAAAAATGAAAAGCGGTGGCGTATTATGCATCATGTTGTATAACACACCGCCGCCGAAAGACGATCGGAGAAAAATGACCTGTGTAAACTACAGGTCATTTTCCTATTATAGTGGGCTGCCTGAACGATCGTATTTTAGCCGGCTTTAGAATCCTAAAACTGCCGAAAATACGATCATCTTCATTGTAATGTAGACATAGCTTATGGGTTAAATAACACAATGATTTTATAGATTTGATTGTTACGGATATAGCAATACCTATCATGCATAACTTTTTTTTTTTATTATTTGTTAACAAATAAGTTATTGGGGGGACAAGGGATCTTGTGTTTTTACTTTATGTTTAAACTTTCTTGTTACTGTTTTTTTTATTTATTCTTAGTCCCAGTATGAGGTCAGACCATGTGATTACTTTTATTACTAACAGCAATACATTACTGTATTGCTACGTATTATGTCTGTGACAGGCAGATTATTAGACTGTCTCTCATAGAGCCTAATATGCTTCTGTACATGGCAACCATTGGAACTAGTTGACAGAGGGAACCTTTTTCAACTACCTAGATGCTTTGGCCGCCATTGACTGCAGCATCTAAGGTGTTAAACAGGATAAAAGCTAGCTCTGATCCCAGCCATTGCATTGCATCAGGAGCCCAGCTATACATTACAGCCAGCTCCCACTGCAGATGATGCAGGCAAAGCTCGTGAGCCTGCACCATCCACCCTGGAGACTTGACAACTTTTCTGGGAGCCCTGGAAAACTCTCCTTGTACCAGGAGTCTCCCTGATGTTCTGAAATGTAGAAAAGTATTTTTAAGAGTAAAGTTTAGGAAGGACACTTATGTGTATTACCTATACTTTTACAAGATTAAGGTTTTCTGTGTTTAATGTAGAATGTAAAATGGCATTGTAATACTTGTGGTTCTACAGGTATTTAAAGAAAAAAGCTTAGTGCATCACACTTATCACATTGTCAAATTTGTGGTGTTTTGATATTGGGACTAGGACTGCAGAATACACCGTAACAGAGTGAGGAGCTCCGGCGCCTAACTTGGTACACAATAAACTGGATATACCTAGTAGTGCTCATCTCAAACCCTGAACCCTTTGACTACCAGTCACATCCAGCATGAGTACAGTAATAGAACCCCATATGTCAGTGTCCTACTCTTAATTATGTGTAACAAGACACTGGGACTTTTCTTAAATTTATACCAAAGGTTCTGTCAACAGTCCTTGCATGAACCTTGAGGTAAGCTCTGTCAAAGGTTTGTATGTATGTTCGGATGGAGCTTCTCCTTTCATCAAGAGGAATGCCCAACATGGGTCAATAGTCCGTTGACATCTCCTCAGTGTGTGGCCTTTATGGCTGTTAAGGTAACTTACTATGTCCTCATTAAACATTATACTATGCCAGAGTGTAATGTTCAGTGTTGTTCCCGACATAAATATGATAATCCCATGAGAGGATTTATATAATTCAGTGTATATGATGGTAGAGATTCTGCCAAGGCCTATCAATGTGTCGTCTGTGACCTATCTGCTTTGCCTTTTATAGAAACACCTAGATTTGCTCCATTCCATGCCATGATTATAGAAGCTTTGTAAGGCTGTAGGAAGAAGACTTGCCTAAATATACATATATTTTTCATAATATACAGCGCATAGTGAAATCTTTCATCAGACCGATAAATAGAAAAATATTGAAAATATGCCCAATGGAAGGCGTTGCATGGACCTTTTGGCAAGACTAGCTTAAACAAAGTAGTAAAAGGGCTTTGAGAGTATGAACAGAGCCTAATAGATAACTTACAGTGCTAATAAACATAAAAAATGTATGTTGTACCAGAGATTTAACTATGGCTTACATCTCCTGATATAATTCTATGGAAACCATCTCAAGTCATTGTGCAGTTTTGTCTACATTAATTTATTCTATAATTCACCTGCTTTTCTTTAACTGGGTTTATGTATAGCAGTTATCGGCCAAGAACATTTTATCATAGGAATAATCACTACATACAAATGGCCATATCGACTGGGTCTAGTCATTACTTACTATGCTAAACGAGCAATCCCAGTAATGTGGAATGACAGGGATTTATTTTGGTGGCATGGAAACCATTTGTTTGCTCAGCCAGTTTAAAAATATTGCATTTCAATACAGAACTTAGGCTGGGATCTTTATTCTACAAAAAAAGTCTGACTTAGGCTCAGTTCACAAAGGGCCACATGTATGAAAACTAGCTTGATCTAAGACTTTCTTTGTTGCCCATAGCAACCAAAAAGAGCTCCCCTTTTATTTCAAATAGTGCTCTGATAAAATGAAAGGGGAGCTCTGATTGGTTGCCATGAGCAAGGAAGAAAGTCTTAGACCAAGACCGTTTTCATACATGTCCCCCAAAGTGTTTTTGATGTGTATTCTGCAGCAGTATTTGTAAGCCAAACCCAGAAATGGGTCCAAAACAAAGAAGAGGTACAAGCCTTTCCACTAAACTTTTTGGGCCTTATGTATGAAAACTGTCTAGCAGTAAGGGCATGTCCCCACAGCACAGGTTTTTGGCCGGTTTATTAGACGGTTTGCGGTTTTGCAGGCCGTCTGAAAAACCGGCCGAAAAGGAGTACAATGGGGCGCTATGGAAAACCCGTGCAGCAGTCCCCACTGCACGGGTTTTCCGCCCGCGGGCCGCCCGCACGACATTGTACCTGCACATTCTTCCGCCCGGTTGTCATCGTGGAGAAAAGCCCCCCCCTTCCGCAAAACAGACCGGATAAACCGACCGGTATTTATCCCTTGCCGTGTGAACGCACCCTAAGACTGTCATTGTTGCCCATAGCAACTAATCAGAGTCAAAGCAACCAATCAAAGTTTAGCTTTCATCTCATATAGTGCTTTGGAGAAATAAGAGCTGAGATCGGTTGGTTTGGGCAACAAAGACAGTCTTATTGCCGAACAGTTTTCATACATAAGGCCCTTTGTCTTTGTAGGCTTCATTCCTTGTTTTGACTTACAGATACTGATGTCAGATATGTATCAAAAAACCCTATGTGAACCCTGCCTTATGCTGTCATCAAACAGCATTATTTATGTTTTTCATACATTTTTGACCAAGAAATACTGCAGCTAGATGTTGACAAAGTAATTAGTGGAATATAAAACGCACTACAAATAATGCATAACGTTAACGTTTGTGCATTTTTTGGTCTTTGGTATTTGGCATTGTTTCATTGGGTTCTCCATAGGACATCTTAAAAACGTGTTTTAAAAAAGTCACAAAAAGTTTGTAAAACGTCACGGGAAAATTCATTACATGGTTTACAACCCCCCCAAAAAATACTGAAAGTAACTGTATGTGAAGGAAACCATAGTCTTGTGCTTTGAGTACAGTTAAAAAGAAAGAAGAACCATGGTGTTGTCCATAGCAGCCTGCAAGATTTCAGTGAAATAGAATGGAAGTTGAAGTCACAAAGCAAATATTTTCATGGGCAACAGTTTTTCTTTAGAGTAATTTCAAAAGCTAAATATAAACAAGTAATTTGGAAGACATTGATCCTTAGATTCAGAGATGATACCACCATCATGCTTCCTGTTTGGTCCTACCTTATCATGTGCCAAGCTGTGGCAGCAGAAATGCTTAGGGGACACCATGTGAACATGGGGAGGTATGTTTCTTACACTGTGTATATAGAACCCAGTAATTGGTGCACCATGTTATATACACTCTTGACATAACCTGGCATTCGATGTGAATGTGGTGAGTTGATTCTGATTTGGTGTAGGGCTAAATTGAAGAGGAGAGTCTAAGGACCCACTTGGTATTCGCCTTTTATAGTTATACTGAATAGGGACCTGAAATTTTCTGAAGGGAGCCTTCAGGTTACTACTATCTAAGTCTCTGAAAGCAACAACTGACTTTGTCAAGCTTGGTATAGTAAGAGTATATTGTATATAATAATAATAATAATCTTTATATAGCGCCAACATATTCCACAGCACTTTACAAATTCAAGGGTAAACATACAGACATTACACATTAAAAGTACTTACAGATGAGACACAAGGTGTGAAGGTCCTGCTCGTGAGAGCTTACAGTCTATTAGGGTGTATGGGTGAAACAAACGGTGAAAAGTGCCAAGTTTACAATGGTGCAGCCATGTTTCATAAATAGGGGGTGGTTCACATGAAAAATGGATGAGCCTGCCACCCAGACAGTACATCTATATACAGATAAGTGCCTGTGAGTGCCCTAGCGAAGAGAGTGACAGATGTGGGTGTTAGCAATTAGGGATCTTGGTAGGCCAGACTGAGAAGATGTGTTCTCAGGGCCCTCTTAAAACTATGAGAGTTGTGAGTGTGCCTGATTGTCCGCGGTAGCATATTCCAGAAAATTGGTGCAGCAAGTGTGAAATCTGGGAGACGGGCATGGGAGGTTAGCATGATTGATAAGTGTAACCTGATATCAACAGCAGAGCAGAGAGAGCGGGTCGGGTGGTAGAGAGGTGATGTAGGGGGGTGCAGCGTTGTGGAGAGCTTTATGGGTGAGAGTGATGAGTTTATACTGTATCCTGTACTGAATGGGCAACCAGTGCAGTGATTTATACAGGGTAGAGGCATTAGTATAGCAGCTGGAAAGAAAGATGAGCCTGGCTGCTGCATTCAGGACAGATTGAAGAGGGGAGAGTTTGCACAGAGGGAGACCGATTAGCAAGGAGTTACATTAGTCAAGACGAGAAAGAATAAGGGCCACAATAAGAGCTTGAGTTGTTTCCACAGTGAGAAACGAACAGATTCTGGAGATGTTCTTGAGGTGCAGGTGACA
Source organism: Phyllomedusa bahiana (assembly GCA_025379985.1). Lineage (NCBI taxonomy): Eukaryota > Metazoa > Chordata > Amphibia > Anura > Hylidae > Phyllomedusa > Phyllomedusa bahiana. The sequence goes on from JAODAL010012783.1 coordinate 7,600, forward strand.
GGAGCGGGCAAGGAATTGGATATATGGGGGTGAGTGTATATGTAGTATATTACAAGAAGGTCTGGGCAGGTGGAGTTCATCAACTCAGAGGACAAGTGGGAATCAAGGCAGGTGGAGTTCTTACATTATAGGAAATGATCAGAAGTTGAAGGCAGGCAGCTTACGCTTGTCACAAGAGGAAATGGATTCTCTGGACCACCACAAGCTGTTTTGTAAGCCACATCAGAGAGTGGATTCCAAGTAGCCTCCTGGTTTTCACCAGAGACCGCCGCAAGGAAGGTTGGGCTTGCTGCTACGGGAGACTATCAGGTGGCTACTCCGACGTGACTTGCTTGCGGTGGTGACAGAATTGATAGACGGAGGTGTGAAGGTCAGGGCAGGTGGCAGGTGACGTGGTCAGGAAACAATAGCAAAAAGGTCTGGTTCATGGAACTTCAGGATTATCTCAATACTACACTACTGGATAGAAACACACTAATGATCTGGCAGGGATTGGGGAAAAAGGTGGCCAGACATAGCGTCAGTGCCCGGCAATTAGCAAATTACTGGGAGCAGGTACACGCATGCTGGGCCACAGGAGAAAACCACAGGGACGCAGAAGTGGGGAGAGGTAAGACTGGACTGGAGCACGTCCGCGGCCTGACAAGTGGGCTGTGGTGCGTTCCGTGACAATGATGAGCCTAAATTAGAAAAACATCTTAGCAGTTTTCAGGAAACTTTTAACTCAGGCAAGCAATGGTACATAAGAGCTGTCCATTTTTTTTCCATTAAATATGCTGGTGATCTGATGATATTAATAAAAAACAAAACAAAACTATACCTCCATTCCAGTGCTGCTACCATCTGCTGTCTCCTCTGGTTCTTCTGTCTTCCGGCTGCAGCAGTCACGCACTGTTGATGACGTCACTGCTCTGAGCAATTCACTCTTTCACTCACAGATTATGCAGTATTACAAAGTGCTGTAAAGTCAGTGGAAGTAGAAATACCAGGGTTATTAATTGTTCCAATCCAGTTCTATGTCCAGTTCATGCTACAGTTTCTGTGACATTTTTCCATTCACTTTTTTAGTCAAAGTCAGGATTGAACTACACAAGAAGGACCTATACTTCTCTTTCCCGCTTAATCCACTTCTGGCTTTGGATCAAACAACTACATCAAAAACTTCAGTGTTTTTTTTTTTTTCAAAAAGAAGTCCTGTCTAAAACAACCCTTCGAGTGTTTTTGTGACTTCAGTTTCTGTAGCACCTAATGGCACAGGATTCATTTAGGTATTCATTGTAAACCTCATATATCGCATTGCATACATTGCCCCTGATATATCTGTTAAAAATCTGCTTTACCGAAAATTTCTATTGTCTGCCCCCCATTCTTGCATTACATTTAGACAGTGCATGAAGTATCGTCAATGGCTTCCTGATGTTAAGAATGCATATATGCTTTACGATGAGGTGTATATATTTATGATAGATAATATATGTTATTATTTCATTTCTCTCCCCTCTCTAAAAGAATTCTCCCAAAGGCAAGTATTTCAGTGATATTTATTGCTTCTTTCCAGCCGAGTGCAGTCCTGCTCTCCTTTGAAAAGTTTACACCTGTAAAGTAGGAGGCATAAATTATTCCTGCCCCAGAACTAATTGCCTGACATTAAACAACACTAGTCGCTCTCAGATTATTTATCACTTATTCTCCACATTAGGAAATATACAAGCCAGAGTTGCTTGTGAATCTGTGATGTCTTAATTAGCAGATGATAACCAAACTCGCAAAGTATGCAAGACTCCATATAAAAATATACCCAAAATGTGAAGATACAGTCAGCGGGGGTGAGATGATCATTCAGAGTAACGAACAAAAGCATTCACGGCAAAGCGGGGAGCTTGATTGAAAAATAAATTCAAAATTTAAAGGTCATCAGGAGAAAATATTCCCGAGCGAACACTGTAAAATGAAGAGTCTGTCGGTAATTGCACCTGTCTTAGTTCAAATCAATTTTCCCTGTTGTGTTTTGTTTCTCAATTGCTTTGTATTGTGAGGATTTTCAGAATGCAGTGTGCCTCCATCTTCCTAATCACTTCCTGGAGCAGGTTAACGGGCCAGTGACATCATCCATGGCTCGGCCGAGCTGCCAGTTCATCCCAGCTGCCAAATTCTGTCAGCCTTCCAGAAACCGCAGTGAAATATTATTATGATGCAGAGGAGGTATCAGAAGGGATTTCTAAACTGTAACGTGAAAGAAGTGGGAGACTTCAGGAGTTCATTTGTCAAACTCTGAACACCCAGCACTGGTGATTGAATGCCGGTATAAAAAAGGAGTCCGAGTATGTGAGCCTTTAAGTGAATTTGTTACATTACTGGGTTGCCGATTTGATTTGGTTTGTATGCATTATTGCATGCTTCTCTATGAGGCCTGAGATTGGTAATTCTTCTGTGTATTGTTTCCCAGCAGGTGAAGTGATGTGACGTGAAATTGCATTCCAGAGGACTTGTAATGTATGCAGATCAATGTGCTTGATTAGTGAATGTAACCTTTGTATAATCCATGACTAGCACATGACAGTGACACTGCAAAGAAATGAAATATTACAGGGTTTCATGACAATAAAGCAACATTTTCACAGACTGCTATAAAAAGGAAGAAAAGGGTGCTCTGTGCAAGCAAGATGGTTTGGCACAAATGACCTTCAAGATTTTGGCGTGGTTTTACGGAAAAACCGTGGTTGGATTTTGGATTTCCCACAGCCCCGTACATTGAGGGCTACGGGGATCCAGCGAGAATAGATAGAGCATGTTCTAACTTCCGCCAGATGAACAGCAGCTCAGTATAAAATCTGTGTTGTGTAGACTACAGCCCGATTTTTCTATTGAGGTCTACGCAGCACTAGGTTCAGTCGGATTGTTGGTGGATTCTAAATACTGAATCCGACGTAAATCCGATCAAAAACCTGTGCTGTGTAGGCATAGCCTTGTAATGCTAATCCACTGAATGCAATAACCCTCACTAAAAGGCAGATGCTAGGGCACAGGGTGCAGAGAGGGTTTTCTGATTCCATTGTTAACACTAGGTAAAGGTCTTCTTCACTTGTCACAGCAAAAAAACATTAACAGAGGGAGTTCCAGCATTTAGGGTATGTTCACACGGCGTAATTGCGGCACGTACAGTACGTGCCACAATACACCGGGTGATTTGGGAGTCGCGCTGATTAGCGCGTACTCCCGCGGTGTGGGTGGACCGGCAGACCACCGGCCACATAGACATGCATTACTTGCAGTGCGTAGTCGCCGCAAGTAATTGACGTATCACTTATCTCCCCACGCATACAATACGATCGTATTGTACGAGTGGGCAGAGGAGTCATAATCCATAGTTCACTATGAGAGCTATGGATTACTGTAATTATGGGCCGCATTTCCCCGTGTATTAAGCGCAGTACGCCGCGAAATACACTCCAAAATAAGCCGTGTGAACATACCCTTAATGTCAACAGCAAAGAAGTCTAAACTAGTGCTATGTTCTCAGTATATAGTAAAAATCTTTGAAAGATGAAATCATTGTGATCTTTCCTAACAAGATGAATAGCGCACTGCAAACTTTAAATAGGTTTTCCAGAATTACAATATTGCTAACCTATTCTCAGAATAGAATACCAAAAGAAATTGTATCCAATATAATAGTATAGAAATGAAAAAACAATACTTTATTAGATCTAATTATAGACAATAAAAAATATATAACAGTAACAGACAAAATCACACCAAAAAAAAAAATATATACAGGAAGTCCCCGACTTACATCGTTCTGACTTACATACGTCCCCTAGTTACAAACAGAGACTTATGGGGCGTGGCTGACATTCAACACCATGATAACCAAGTGCCAGCATGCCACAGCTGCACATGAGATACAGAACCTTAGGTGAAATCTTCTAAAAAAAAAAAAAAGGGCACAAACAGCAAAACAAATGTAAAAACTGTTCCCTGCACTATCCAAAACGAAAAAATTTTTTTTTGCTAGAATGACATTTAATAAATATACCTGTCCCGACTTACATACAATTTCAATTTAAGAACAAACCTACAGTCCCTATCCCGTTTGTAACCCGGGGACTGCCTGTACCCAACTAATCCAACTGAAACATAAGTTTTTTTTTCACTTTGGCACAGCTCAGTTTTGTTCAAAGACCCATTTTATACGTACAAAAGGATATAGAACTTTTCTAGTCACCGCAGGTGTATTTCATAGGTGCAAAAACCACGTTTTATTATCTGTACACAATTTAATTAGGTTTTTTTTCACTTTGGCGCAGCTCAGTTTTGTTCAAAGACCCACTTTGTACGTACAATAGGATACAGAACTTTTCTAGTCACCGCAGGTGTATTTCATAGGTGCAAAAACCACGTTTTATTATCCGTACACAATTTAATTAGGTTTTTTTTCACTTTGGCGCAGCTCAGTTTTGTTGAAAGACCCATCTTGTACTTATATTACCATACAGAAATTTGCTAGCAATTGGTGTTGTATTTCATAGGTGAAAAAAAACACGTTTTATTATCCGTACACAATTTAATTAGTTTTTTTTTTTTACTTTGGCGCAGTTCAGTTTTGTTCAAAGACCCATTTTATACGTACAATAGGATACAGAACTTTTCTAGTCACCGCAGGTGTATTTATAGGTGCAAAAACCACGTTTTATTATCCGTACACAATTTAATTAGGTTTTTTTTCACTTTGTATTTCATAGGTGCAAAAACCACCTATTATCAGTACACAATTTAATAAGGTTTTTTTTCAATTTGGCACAGCTCAGTTTTGTTCAAAGACACGTACAATAGGATACAGAACTTTTCTAGTCACCGCAGGTGTATTTCATAGGTGCAAAAACCACGTTTTATTATCCGTACACAATTTAATTAGTTTTTTTTTCACTTTGGCGCAGCTCAGTTTTGTTCAAAGACCCACTTTGTACGTACAATAGGATACAGAACTTTTCTAGTCACCGCAGGTGTATTTCATAGGTGCAAAAACCACCTATTATTATCAGTACACAATTTAATTACGTGTTTTTCACTTTGGCGCAGGCCATTTTTGTTAAAAGACCCATCTTGTACGGATATTACCATACAGAAATTTGCTAGTAATTGGTGTTGTATTTCATAGGTGCAAAAACCACCTATTATCAGTACACAATTTAATTATGTTTTTTTTCACTTTGGCGCAGCTCAGTTTTGTTCAAAGACCCACTTTGTACGTACAATAGGATACAGAACTTTTCTAGTCACCGCAGGTGTATTTCATAGGTGCAAAAACCACCTATTATCAGTACACAATTTAATTACGTGTTTTTTCACTTTGGCGCAGCCCAGTTTTGTTGAAAGACCCATCTTGTACTTATATTACCATACAGAAATTTGCTAGTAATTGCAGGTGTATTTCATAGGTGCAAAACCCACCTTTTATTATCAGTATACATTTCAAATAGGTGTTTTTTTTACTTAGGTGCGGCCCAGTTTTGTTCATAGAGCCACCTTGTATTTAAATTTGAATACAGAAATTTTGTAGTTACTGTTGGTGTATTTCATTGGTGCCAAAACCACCGTTTGTTATCCGTATAACTTTTAAAAAGCTGTATTGTACGTGGTGCGGCCCTAGTTTTTTTCAAATAGCCACGTTGTACGACAATTCTGATTTTCTAGCAACTGTTCACGTTTGTCATTGCTGCAAAAAATGCAATTTCTCATCTGTGTAATTTCTAAATAGTTTTATTACGCTTGTTGAATCTCAGTTTGGCGCAGATAGCGCACTTGTATGATAGTTTGTTGAAAACTATCAATTCCTAGTCCTACTGGGCATTTGTAAATCCCTGGGACTGAAGGAAGAACACTGTTGATTTTGTCTTACGGTTCTTCCACCAGACCGCATTTCACCGGTATTCGCAAGAAACATTTCAGTTTCTAATCCTAGTTGGTTGTAGGAAATTAGAGGGATTTAAGAAAAGCTGTGATTTGCTGTCTTTTAATAAGAGACTGTCAAAAACTCTTCCATACTTTCTTAAATTTTTATCTTTCTGAACATGGAGCGAAATGCAGGTGGTAAGCGAGCAAAGAGGGGTGTAGGACATGGTGGTAGAGGTACGAGAGAAGGTGCTCCTTCTGGCGACAACACGCATGCCAGCGGATCGTCGGTTGCAGGACCGTCAGGCCTGTCATCGCTGGGTCAGGGCCCTGTGAAACTCAGCACTTTCCTTCCACCCACCCAAATAGAGAGTAAAATGCAGGAAATGGAGACCTTGCTGATTGATCAACTGGAGACATCTGTTTTGTCTGCTTCACGTTCTTCAAATGTCACGGTGGAACAACGTCAGCGACGTGACAGCAGTAGAGTGCCAAGTAGCCATAGCGGCAGCAGCAGGCAAGGTGGCAGAAGCCTAATGGGTGACCTCTGGCAATCTTTATTTACCACCTCACCAACGCATGTAATGCAGGGCACACATACAACACAGAGACCAGCTTAAGATCATGGTGCACGACTATCTGCGTCTCAACACCGATGTTTTTGGATGTGTTCTGGACCCAATCGACTTCTGGGTATCCAAAATGGATGAATGGCCCGAGCTCGCTCGCCACGCCATCGAGGTGTTGTCCTGCTCAGCAGCCAGCGTCATATCTGAGCGGACCTTCAGCACAGCTGGAGGAGTCATTACAATACAAACGCATCTGGCTTTCCACAGATAATGTGGATCGTTTGACTTTCATCAAGATGAATCAGGCATGGATCTCTGATAATGTTGTGGCCCCTATTGCCGAGGTCACCAATTAGTTGCCAGTATACTTCACAGTCCTCTTCAAAAAGAAATGGTCCTCCCGAAAAATGTTTTTTAAAATGATCATTTCTCTCTGCAATTTTTATTCTCAGTTCCCAAAAGATCATTTTGCTGGTTTTGCTGTGAGAAGACTGTAAAAGATACCAAGGTTTCATGACAAAACCGTATTCCATTTACTCACTTTATCTTTAGAATTTTTCGCATTTTCAATGGTTTTGAGGTCATGTTGCTGTGAGATACAGCTATAATTATGGTCCTTTGGAACAGAAATGTGGCTTCTAAGTGGCATTTCTCCATCACAATTTTTAATAGGGGCTGAGAATTCATATTTATAATTTTTTGGGGTCATGTTGCTGTGAGATACAGCTATAATCATGGTCCTTTGGAAAAGAAATGTGGCTTCTAAGTGGCATTTCTCCATCACAATTTTTAATAGTGGCTGAGACGTCATATTTATAATTTTTGGGGTCATGTTGCTGTGAGATACAGCTATAATTATGGTCCTTTGGAACAGAAATGCGGCTTTTAAGTGGCATTTCTCCATCACAACTTTTAACAGTGGCTGAGAAGTCATTTTTATAATTTTTGGGGTCATGCTGCTTTGAAATGCAGCAATACTACAGGTCCTATTCTAAAATTTTTTGTTTCTAACAGACATTTGTTCTTCACAATTGTCAAAAGTGGCTCAAGGATGATGGTGCTGTCAAAAACAGGAATAGGTAGGACACTGTTAATTGACACATATTGCAAAATGACTTACTTTTGCAAAATCTTTAAAATAGCTAGCAATTCCTGTAGTGAGACAACCCATTTAATACAATTAAAAAAAAGAGAAACAAAGACGTGGTGGGATTCCATCCTATTTTAAAAATGTGTTTTCTAGAATTAAACTACTAAAAAACTTGCATGTACAAAATAGCTGATACAAATATTCCTCGGAATTGTACAAGGGAGGTACAGGAAGACTTGAACAGATGTAGGTTACCCAGGACAGGTATAGTCAATGTCCAGTTCAACTAAAATGTTGGTTGAAAGACTCCTTTTTCTGGCAGTTTTTAAGTCTGGGGGTTATGCAGGTTTGTGGCTCATGTTGTGGCCCAGGACAGGTATAGTCAGTCAATGTCCAGTTCAACTAAAATGGTGGTTGAAAGACTCCTTTTTCCGGCACTTTTTAATCTGTGGGTCAGACAGGTTTAATGATCATATTGCGGTCCAGGACAGGTATAGTCAATGTCCAGTTCAACTAAAATGGTGGTTCAAAGACTCCTTTTCCCAGCACTTTTTAATCTGGGGGTGAGACAGGTTTAATGGTCATACTGCGGTAAAGGACAGTTATAGTTAATGTCCAGTTCAACTAAAATGGTGGTTAAAAGAATCCATTTTCCGGCACTTTTTTAATCTGGGGGTCAGACAGGTTTAATGGTCATACTGTGTTATAGAACAGGTATAGTCAATGTCCAGTTCAACTTAAATGGTGGTTCAAAGACTCCTTTTTCCGGCACTTTTAATCCTGTGGGTCATGCAGGTTTAAGGGTCATGCTGCGGTCCAGGACAGATATAGTCAATGTCCAGTTCAACTAAAATGGTGGTTAAAAGACTCCTTTTTCCGGCACTTTTTAATCTGGGGGTCAGATAGGTTTAAGGGTCATGCTGCATTCCAGGACAGGGATAGTCAATGTCCAGTTCAAGTAAAATGATGGTTCAAATAATACTGCCTTCTGGCACTTTTTAATTTGTGGGTCATGCAGGTTTAAGGGTCATGCTGTGGTACAAGACAGGGATAGTGAATGGTCTGTGATTTTTTTTCTGTGGCTTTTATAACCTAAGTGTGTTACCTAAGATGTAGCACGTATACATTTGACTGTTGTGGATGTTAATTCCAGCTTCTCCAGCCCTGTTTGGGTGTAAGAATGAAGGCGTTGTTCCTCTCCCATAGACTTTAATGGTCATCGGCGATAATCTATTATCGACTATCGGAAATCGTCTTGATAATTGCTGATATCGACTATCGACCCGATGATGATAGTTAATGTAATCGCTCATCACTAGTGATTAGTACCCTGTGCTGCATAGTCAGCAATAAAAAATTGTGCACAGATTTTTTTCCGTCGGTTTTCAAATCAGGCGGAACATGCAACATGTTGTACATTCCGCAGGATTCCGCCGGATTCCCATACATATAATGGTATGGGCCGACGGCACATTAAAAAACCAACTGTGGCTTCTGTGCAAAACATGCCAAAAACCACACAGTCATGCCGTGGTCCAGCAATCTCAAAATGCCATCCAAAATCCGTTGCCGTGTAGCCTAATGGTGCCATTGACCATAACATATAATGTACTGCGAAACGCCCCAAATACTCTATGTGGGGTACTACATGAAAAAAACACAATTGCAATATGTTTGCTAGTGCTTAGTTTTCATGGAGTCCACTCATTGGTATAAATGATGTGTTATCTGTATTCTGCAGGTCAATATGATTTTGGTGAAACCAAATTTTTAGAAGTTTTGTTATGTTTTAGTACTCTAAAAATGTTTTAATTTTTTTTTTACATTTTTGCCGACATGCTATTTTCTGTGACCAATAACTTTTTGGGTTTTTAATCTATGGACCTGAGCCAGAGCTCATTTTTAAGGGCTGAAGTGTAGTTTTTATTGGTACCATGTTGGGATATGCGCAACTATTTGATTACTTTTTATTGGAATTTTTGGGGGATCTGAAGTGACCTAAAAACCACATTTTTGGTTCTTTTTTTCCTTCTATGGTGTTTAGCATGCAGGGCAAATAATGTTTTTTTTAAATAAATCTGACTTTTATGAATGTCAACCAATTATGTTTAACTATTTTTTTTTTTTTTTATCACTTGACCACTAAGAGGCATGATCACTTGTCCCATATATGGCAGTACTCTTGTACTGCCATACATAGACTTTTCATTAATTACTAATTACACCTTGCATTTCTCATTCCTTTACACAGCGCCGATCCCTTGTTTCAATTTCACTTAAGTCTGGGAATTTCTGTGAATTTGGCACATGTCTCATACAAATTGTACCACTTATGAAGGCCAAAAACTGTTCACAGAATGATCTCTTGCTTGTAAATGTGCCATATTGGACAGCACTGTTCAAAACCATTGCTCTATAGAAATAAGGTAATATTCACATGGCTTATTGCCGACGTAATTGCGGGGACGGATTTCGCCCCGCAATTACGCCGGCAGCCGTGCAGGGGGGGCGGGGCGGGGGCCGACAGCTCGCCGGCCCCATAGACACTCATTATTCACGGCCCGTACATGCCATAAATAATGTGCATGTCAATTTCTCCCCCCTCAGCGTATTCGCCGAGCGGGGAGAAGAGACGGAATCCATAGTTCTCTATGAGAACTGTGGATTACCGTAATGACTGGGACCGATTCCAGCCGTACTGCAGAGCAAATCCGGCGTGCAGTACGGCTGGAATCAGTCTCAGAATAAGCCGTGTGAACGGCCCCTAAGAGTGAGAAGTTAGCCCAGTAAGCCATCTAGTAAGGTCAAGTAGTGTCCCATGGCAAACTTGGAAAACCAGAGCCAAAGAGGTTAAGGTGAACTGCTTCTTGTCCCAAATTGGTCATCTGGAGGTCACTTAGATGGTGCAGTTGTGCTGTGCAGCTCAGATTTGACGAGCATTATACCGAAGCCCTCCTACATGTAGCCTGTAATGTTGACAGGTTATTATTGTAATTATCAAGGCTTTCTTGAACTCTTGGTCAAGCTGACACTGTATTGCAAAGAAACAATTAGGCCAAAAATCACTGGCTGTTATTGTAATATATCAACGGTAATTAACATGGGAAATTAAATTTTGACAAGACCTCAAATACATCTTTTCATATTCTTGAAACTTCGCAGTCACAACGCTATTATACTGTGTGCCAGGATACCTGATCTTAGACATTGCACAATTTGTCACTTATATAGTAAATAAGGATGAAATAACAATATTTCCCAGAGGCCTTGATGCATTACACAAACTACACAAGGTAGCCTGGTGGTGAAATGATGAAATGTGGCCAGAAAAAGAATGAAGCCAATGTAACGACAGCTGGATTCTGTTTCTTCAATTAAAGTATTCATGTGGTGGTAGGTATAAACTCTGCTGACAATATACAGTATCTCACAAAAGTCAGTACACCCCTCACATTTTGTAAATATTGTATTATATCTTTTCATGGACAACAGTGAAAATATGACACTTTGATACAATGTAAAGTGGTCAGTATATATCTTGTATAGCAGAGTAAATTTGGTGTGCCCTCAAAATAACTCAACACACAGCCATCTAAACCGCAGGCAACAACAGTGAGTACACCCCAAGTGAAAATGGACAAATTGTCAATATTTTGTGTGGCCACCATTATTTTCCAGCACTGCCTTAACTCTCTTGGGCATGAAATTCACTAGAGCTTCACAGGTTGCAGCCACTTGAATCCTCTTCCACTCCTCCATGAGGACATCACAAAGCTGGTGGATATTAGAGACCCTGTGCTTCTCCACCTTCTGTTTGAGGGTGCCCCACAGTTGCTCAATAGGGTTTAGGTCTGGAGACATGCTTGGCCAGTCCAGCACCTTTACCTTAATTTTCTTTAGCAAGGCACTAGTAGTCTTGAAGGTGTGTTTGTTATCATTTAGGAATACTGCCATGGATCCAGTTTCCAAAGGGAGTTGTTCATGCTCAGCTTCAGTATATCACAGTGCATTCTGGAATTCATGGTTCCCTCAAGGAACTGTAGCTCCACACAGCTGGCAGCACTCATGAAGCTCTAAACCATGACACTTTCACCACCATGCTTGACTGTAGGCAAGACACACTTTTCTTTGTGCTCCTCAACTGGTTGCCTCCCCACATGCTTGACATCATCTCAACCAAATAAGTTTATCTTGGTCTCATCAGACCACATGACACGGTTCCAGTAAACATGTCCTTAGCCTGCTTGTCTCCAACAAACAGTTTGCGGGCTTTCTTGTGCATCATCTTTAGAAAAGTCTTCATTCTGGGACAACAGCCATGAAGACCAATTTGATGTGGTGTGCGGCGTATGGTCTGAGCACTGACAGGCTGACCTTCACCCTTTAACCTCTGCAGAAATACTGGTAGCACTCATACTTCTGTTTTGAAAATACAATCTCTGGATATGACGCTGAACACGTGCACTCAACTTCTTTGCTCAACCTTGACGAGGCCTATTCTGAGTGGAACCTGTTTTGTTAAATTGCTGTATGGTCTTGGCAACAATTCACCATTCACTGTTTACGCGTTTCGAGCCCTGGATGACAACTTAAATACCGTATGTGTGATGATACTGCCCAAAGCACACCTGCACACCTGCCTCCAACATCTCACACACATCCACATTGGTTGATTGTACGTCACCATGTGAGGTCATCCCACACCAACCACCTTTACTATCGAGACATATAGCACTGAGAACAAAACCGACGATATGGGCAAGAAGAAAGCTACATGCCGCATGAAGGAGAACAAGGCAGCAGGTTGCAGAGCATACCCGCATCAGGTAGCAGAACCATGTGGAGTGAGTGAGAACTAGAGGCAGGAGCTGCAGCCCAGTCTACAAGTCACAAATAACACATAAGTGATGGTAAAAGAGATAATAAAAACAACCAACCAAGCAGCCTCAAATATAATAATATGTACAAATGGCAACAAAATCTTTCTGCCTTTACAGTATTGAGAGTAATGATCCAATATGCTTCCCTGTCCTCAAGATTTTAATTAAGATCACCCCCATGTTTCGATAATACATGTTCTATTGCAAGTGCCCTAAAAGTATTTATCTGAGAGTTTTGGGATCCTATGAAATGGGAAGCATTAGGGATTGTACGATCCATAGAATTATTTATTTGGCTTAGATGTTTTAAAATCCTTGTTTTACATTTTCAGGAGATACAACCCACATAAAATAAATCACATAAAGTGCAGTGTATCAGATAGATCACCAATGTGGTGTTACAGTTCATGCAGTTACAGTTTGACGGTAAATATTTTATTATGAACTAAAAATGACTCTTTAGAGCAAACAAACATGTTTTGCATGGGAACGATCCACATCTTAAAAACCCTGGCAATGAAGCCAGGTTGTATGTTACGATCGAGTGGTAACGATATTTGGGGACAGATAGCTGCCAATCATAAATGGGTGTCTAAGTTACAATTCTATGTAATTTCTGATCATCAGATAGAATAGGTAAGTATTTGTGAATAACTTGCTTGACGTTATTAAAATAAAAACTATATTCCAGAACTCGTGTTTGTGTATTATCACCATTTTTTGTTGTTTTTGTGGGGCTAGGACTGAGCATACTCGGAGGCGTCCTATTACAGACTCTATTTCTTGCTTGTTTTAACCCCTTTAGTATACCCTTGTGCATTTAGGTGGTGTTCAATGGTTTCTGCTACTAATTAATAACTCTCATTTGATGTACACTTTCACTTCGGACGAACAAGCTCGCCTATAGGTACTGATACAGTCATATGAAAAAGTTTGGGCACCCCTATTAATCTTAATCATTTTTAGTTCTAAATATTTGGGTGTTTGCAACAGCCATTTCAATTTGATATATCTAATAACTGATGGACACAGTAATATTTCCGGATTGAAATGAGGTTTATTGTACTAACACAAAATGTGCAATATTAGTTATTAGATATATCAAATTGAAATGGCTGTTGCAAACACCCAAATATTTAGAACTAAAAATGATTTAGATTAATAGGGGTGCCCAAACTTTTTCATATGACTGTATTTTCGTGTGTTTGGGATGATGGCTTTTAAAGTGGAGAATAGTATTTCCAGCTATTTTTTGGCGATATGTAGAAGTATGGGTGAATTGGCCAGGGACACCAGTGAGTGTCAGATCAAGAAATGAGATTGTGAAGTTCTGGAAATCAGGACAGACAGAGTAAATGGGAAGGAATAGCCAAATGTTGATATCGGGAAATGTAGACAAAAATGAGTAACAGAAACACACCAACAAACTGGCAAAGTAGAGCAGGGGAGGAACACTTAAGTAGGGAAGGTTGAATGGGTGGCTTACACTGGTCCTTTAAATCAAAGTGAGTGCGCGCACCCGTAGGGGATGACACTACCCTCTATAAGCAGTGGAGTATGTAAGTGTAAAGTGTACATACAGTATCTCACAAAAGTGAGTACACCGCTCAATTTTTTGTAAATATTGTATTATTTCTTTTCATAGGACAACACTAAAGATATGACACTTTGACACAATGTAAAGTAGTTAGTGTACAGCTTGTATAACAGTATAAATTTGGTGTGCCCTCAAGATAAGTCAGCTATCAATGTCTAAACCGCTGGCAAGAAAAGTGACTGCACCCCTAAGTGAAAATGGACAAACTGTGCCCAATTTCCCAGTTTCCCTCCATGATTTCATGTGACTCGTTAGTGTTATAAGATTTCATGTGTTACTGGGGAGCAGGTTTAGTATTATAGTTTTCACACTCTCTCATACAGGTCACTGGAAATTCAACATGGCACCCATGGCAAAGAATTCTCTGAGGATCTGAAACAAAGAATTGTTTCTCCACATAAAGATGCCTATAAAAAGATTGCCAACACCCTGAAACTGAGCTGCAGTACGGTGGTCAAGACCATGCAGCGGTTTAACAAGACAGGTTCCACTCAGAACAAGCCTCACCAAGGTCAACCAAACAAGTTGTGAGCACATGACTGTATTTTTAAAATAGACGTATGAATGCTGTCAGTATTGCTGCAGAGGTTAAAGGGGTGGGTGGGGCAGGGTCAGCCTGTAAGTGCTCAGACCATAATACACCGCACACCACATCAAATTGGTCTGCATGGCTGTTGTCCCAGAAGGAAGCCTCTTCTAAACATGATGCACAATAAAGTCTGCAAACAGTTTGCTGAAGACAAGCAGACTAAGGACATGGATTACTATAACCGATAGCTATGTCCTGTGGTCTGAAAATGTATTTTGGTTCAGAAGGTGTTAAGCATGTATGGCGGCAACCAGGTGAGGGGTACAAAGAAAAGTGTGTCTTGTCTGCAGTCAAGCATGGTGGTGGGTTTGTCATGGTTTTGGGCTGCATGAGTGCTGCCGGCTTTGGGGAGCTACAGTTCATTGAGGGAACCATGAATGCCAACATGTACTGTGACATACTGAAGCAGAGCATGATCCTCGAGGGCTGCAGGGCAGGGTCCAGGTCTTCTATGCTCTGTACTCGTCTCTGGTCAGGTGTCTGGCACTAGTTGACAAACGGTGCCCTAGAAAGGTAACCTTTATCTGGACAAACTATAACTTGTCTTTTGAGGCTTTACACTCTTTACATCCACTTAGGCTTCCTTGATTAAGGCGTATTTTGAAGTGTATTTTTTGCAGAGTGTGAAGCAAATTTTGTGGCACTTATGTGCCGAAAATACGATCCACCATTGTTTTTATGGGGATTTTCACGTGAGTGAAATCGACTTCAAATACGTGTCGCAAATATGCTTGTAAAATATGTGTTGTGTGAATGACGGCAGGAGCGTCGCTGGGCCGTTTTATCTGGGGGCTTGTGCCCTGGATAAAATGGCTGGAGCCCGAACCTGGCCCGAGCCGGACCACCGTCGAGCCTGCTCAACTATATGCGCATCCTTGGCTCACACATATAGTTGAAAACCGTAAAATGGGCAGTGGCGCGATGAAGTGACTTCATCACGTCGCTGCCTCTCCTAGGCCACACAGCCTAGTCACTCTTCTTAGGATGTGTGGCCTAAGAGTTGCTGGAAAGAGTGTGCCTGCACTGGTGCCTGCACTGGATGACGTCACGCCTTCAGTGCTGAGCAGAGGTGCAGGGCATTCAACGGGGGAAGGAAGATAGGTATTATTTTTGATATTTTTTTTTTTTCATTAGCGGCCTATAAACCTACTTAACTATGGAGGGGACCTATAAACAGTTACTTATGGACAAGACCTATACACAGCTACCTAGGGAGGGGACTTATATTCAGCTCCTTATGGAGGGACCTATATATAGTTACCTAAGGAGGGGACCCATATACAGCTACTTATGGATGGGACCTATATACAGCTACTTATGGAAGGGACTTATATACAGCTACTGATGGATGGTACCTATATATAGCTACTTATGGAGAGGACACTCATATAGCTACGTAAGGAGGGGACCTATATACAGCTTATTATGGAGGGGACCTATATACAGCTACCTATGAAAGGGATTTATATACTGCTACCTAAAAGGGGACTTACATACCACTAACTATAGAGGGGACTTATACACTGCTACCTAAGGAGGGGACTTCTATACAGCTACTTAAGGAGGGGCACTTATTTACAGCTACCTAAGGAGGGGCACTTATATGCATCTACCTATGGAGGGAGCTTACATACTGCTACCAATGGAGGGGACTTATATACTGCTACCTAAGGAGGGCACATATACAGCTAGCTATGGAGGGTACTTATATGCAGATACCTAAGGAGGGGCACTTATTTACAGCTACCTAAGAAGGGGCACTTATATGCAGCTACCTATGGAGGGCACTTATATACAGCTACCTGATGGACACTTAAATATACCTACCTACCTAAAAAGGGGACCGATAGACCTACCGACCTACCAAAGAAGAGGACCTATATACCTACTGACCAAGGGGGCCTATATGCCTACCTACTTACTGGGGAGCCTATATTTAATATAAACACTACATAAATTATGAGAGTACTTAACTATTTCCTGCACCCCATAAAGGTCATGGCTGTTGCTGATCTTCTGGTGGTGCAGGGGATGGCGTTCAGGTCTCACAATATGATGAGAGGAAAAGAAGATTGCCAGCAGCTCCGGTAGAAAATGCAAGGATCGCCTTTATTATTAAAAAGTAAGTGGAGACATAACAAGCCAAAACATGGTGGCTGCAGACGCACAATATGATCCTGGGGGGTACAGATGACAGCCATAGTGCAACCGAAAGGGGGTTGGTCCTCTTTCTTCCATAGGAGATTGAGCCTGAAAGCTGTGGCCTGTACCCCCCTCCTTCAAAATACAACTTCCAACTTTTATCCTATAAGCCCCCACTTCCATCTATCACCCAATGATGAGGATTTTGTACAGAAATAGAGAATGGGTAAGGAGCTACTGGAAAAATGAGGATGTGTGGTAAATTCTGCAGAGAAGAGTCGCTGCTGGGAGAAGACATCATGACGGTCTGGGCAGAAAGGAAAAAAACAAGGGGAAGACGACCACTCCGATCAGAAAAGACATTACCGATGACTCACCCGCTGTAACTACACCATACTCACTCTGTAGAGCCTGTGTACACAGGTAGTCACTATGTGGTGCTCGCATGTGGTCATGGTCTGGTAGTATTATTTGGTCATGGTCTGGTAGTATTATTTGGCCTTTAGGGAGTGGTAGAATTGGTATGGATGGTCTCCGTATTGTGGTATTGTTTTAGTAACAGTATCATGGTAATTTGTGTGGTATATCTGCTCCATGTATAAGTGTATTATTTGGTGACCGTATTGTTTAGAGGTATTACACTATTATACATAAATGAGTGGTTTTGAAAATATAATTTTGTCAGTGTTGACTTTCATTGTGTGGTGTAGTGCTGAGATGATGGACAGAATCTATGTGAAACATGTGGAAAATTAGTAATAGAAACATACTTTTTTTCTCTCTAAATATACATGCCACAGTTCACGATAGGGTGTGAAAAAATATAGTGTGAACCCAGCCCAATTGAGCAAAATATAACACAGAGGGCCTGGGCCCTGGATGTTTTAGGACCCTATCATCGCCCCTGAATAATGGTACATATTTTACATTGGATTTAATGAGAGCTGTATAGAACATTGTTTGAAGCTTATTTTGGGATGTATTTCAGTTAAAAATATTGCCCAAAACAAGCATAAAATTACGTTGTGTGCGCACATCCTTACAATCAATTTTTGAGACTTGCTGCATGGTTCAAACTCTACAGGAGATTCCCAATGGAAGGATTTGAAGTCACCAGCGGTAAGCTGCAATGGTGCTGCAATTCTGGGTGCCTGAAAATTGAAGCTCCATCTTTTTCTGACTAGCCATGCCTCATCTTTTAAGAAGCACAGTTCTCTTGGGGCCACATGTATGAACCTATTTAGGTCTAAAACTCACTTTTTTGCCCATAGGTTACTATGGACAAAAGAGTGAGTTTTAAACCTAAACAGTTTCATACATGTTGCCCTTGGTGTCATAAGTAGCTAACATCCTCCCTCCCCAATTAATTATTTTTGTCTAGAGTTTGACTTTGAAAAAAAATGTTTTCAAAAAATGAAAAACAATTAAAGAATGTTGTTGTTTGTTTTAGTATAACTTTTCAATAGTCCTTTAAACTGTTTTTGTGATTTTATGCTAGAAGGTATATTAAAAACGGGATTCTTTGCAGAGAATATACAGGATGATCTATTTGTTCTCTAAATAGAGCCAAGTAATGTACATAATCACAGTAGAGAACCAATTTGTCTGGATATTTCAACAATTATTTCACAGAAATTTCAAATTTGAGAGGTATATAATAATTCCAAGTGGAATAATTTGAGTGTTCTAGGAAGTTGCTGTATAGTCAATAATGTAACCAAAAGTGAACATCACTTCTTCTGACTGCTTTGCTGACTTGCTTTCAGGAATGATCTCAAAATACTTTGTAGAGACTTCTTTAACCCCTTCACGCAAAAGGATGTACCGGTACGTCCTGATTTCATGGTATTTAATTCAATCGGACATGCCAGTTCATCCTGGAGATCGTGCAGGCTCACGAACAGAGCCTGCATAATCAGTGCATGAAGTCAGCTGCATATTACAGCTGACTCCCTGCGCCATCTGCAACAAGAGGAGTTCGCTCTGCTAACTGCCAATTGACTCCTTAGCTGTCATGGCTGATCACGACCACAACAGTTAAGGGAAAGACAGAGGGAGGGAGTTCCCTCTGTCACAATGAGAGTAACCGCGTTACCATTGTGGGCTCCAATGGTTTCCCTGCCAACCCAGAAGCCTTTGTTAGGCTTCCGGGCTGTCTGTGATGTCGCCACCATGATGATGACAGTTCATTCATACAGAACACTACAGACAGGTCCCTGAAGTCACATCCCCTATGGGGACAAGTGAAAATAGTGTAAAAATAGAAAAAAAAAAGAGAAATAAAAAAATGTTAAACACAAACAAAAAAATAAAGTAAAAACACACATACACCTATTTTCCCATTATAATAAACTAATCCCCCCCAAAATAAATAAAGTACACATATTTGGTATTTCCGCATCCGTAATGACCTAGCCTATAAATCTGTCACATTGTTTATCCTGCCCCATTAACGTCATAAAAAAAAGTGACAGAATTGCAATTGTTATTCATCTCACAGCACATAAAATTGAATTAAAAGCAATTGAAAAGTCATTTAAATGCCAACCTGGTACCAATGAAAACATCAGTTAATCCCGCAAAAAAGCTCTTTATGTGGCAAAATAAAACGTTATGGAGATAGCGATGCATAAATATTGTTTTGCACAATAAAAAAAAAAAATCTATGTGAATTGGGTATCGCCATAATCGTAGTGACTCATAAAGTAAAACTAACACGTCATGAACACTGTATGGTAAACGCTATTAAAAATAAAAAACATTACCAAAATTGCTGTATTTTATTCATCCTGCCTCCTAAGAAACAGATTTAAAGGTAATCAAAAAGTCATGTCCCCTGTAAAATGGTACCAATAAAAACATCAACTCATCCCGCAAAAATCAAGCCACTACACAGCTTAGTACACAGAAAAATAAACAAGCATTGGTTCTCAGATAATGGTGATGCACAAATGTGTTTTCTTTTTTAAATACTGTATATACTCGAGTATAAGCCGAGTTTTTCAGCACAAAAAAGTGCTGAAAACCCCCCCCCTCGGCTTATACTCGAGTCACTGTCGGCGCTTGGGCACTGCAATGGCCCGTGCGCCGACAGGGACGCTTCAGTTATATGCGACTACTCAGGGAGCACCTATAACTGAATGCCGAGTACAGATGATAGCGTTCGGGCGCTGCGGTGGCCCAGGCGCTGTCAGCTATCTCTTCCCCTGTATGCGACTCCTCCGGAGCGCATGCAGGAGAAGAGATACCACTGCGGAGCAGAGAGCGAGCGCTCCGTGCTCCGCAGTGGACTCCGGGCGGCCGCAAACTCGCGGCCGTCCGGAGTTTCCGGCACAGGCAGCGTGTGTCATCACGCTGCGTGCGTGGCCTGATGACATCACCCGCCTGTGCCGAGAAGACAGAGGAGAGCGCGCGGGAGGCCGGATAGTGAGGAGGCGGAGCGGCGAGGGAGACGGAGCAGCGGGGAGCCAGGTAAGTGGGTTTTTTTTGTTTTAAAACCCTGTCTATACCTGCCTATAGCCTGCCTAGAGGACCTATACCTGCCTATACCCTGCCTATAGCCTGCCTAGGGGACCTATACCTGCCGATACCCTGCCTATAGCCTGCCTAGTGGACCAATACCTGCCTATACCCTGCCTATAGCCTGCCTAGGGGACCTATACCTGCCTATAGCCTGCCTATGGGGACATATACCCGCCAAAGGGGACCTATAACTGCCTATACCCAGCCAATAGACAGCCTAGAGGGACCTATACCAGGCCTATAGCCTGCCTAGGGGGACCTATACCGTGCCTATAGCCTGCCTAGGGGGACCTATACCTGCCTATAACAACCTATACCTGCCTATAACCTGCCTAGGGGGACCTATACCTGCCTATAACGACCTATACCTGCCTATAACCTGCCTATGGGGACATATAGCTGCCTATACCAGCCTATAACCTGCCTATGGGGGACATATAGCTGCCTATATCTGCCTATGGGGGACATTAAACTGCCTATACCAGCCTATATCTGCCTATGGGGGACATTAAACTGCTTATACCAGCCTATATCTGCCTATGGGGGACATTAAACTGCCTATACCTGCCTATATCTGCCTATGGGGGACATTAAACTGCCTATGTAATTTTATTGGTATCTATTTTTAAAATTCACCAGTAGCCGCTGCATTTTCCACCCTAGGCTTATACTCGAGTCAATAAGCTTTCCCGGTTTTTGTTGCAAAAGTAGGTGCCTCGGCTTACACTCGGTACGGCTTATACTCGGGTATATACGGTAAGTGTTTTTATTGTGTAAAAGCAGTAAAACAAAAAAATACAAATTGGGTATTGCTGTAATCGTATCGACCTGCTGAGTAAAGCTAGCATGTCATTTGTATTGCAAGATGACCGCTGTAAAAAAATAAAAAACACTACTAGGATTGCGGTATTTTGTTTATTCCGCCTCCCACAAATCTTGATAAAAAGCGATCAAAGCATCATATGAACCTCAAAATGGTACCATTGAAATCCTCAACTCATCCCGCAAAAAACAAACCTTTAATCAGCTCCATATACGAAAAAAAAACTTTTGGCTGCTGGATTATGACAATATAAAAACATAGGGCGACGTATGAATCTTGCCACTTCGGAGCGCATGTTTCCGCCATTTTACATGCGAAAGTTGCGCCACATGTATGTCATCGCCGAGGTGCGCTCATACATGCGGTGTAAAGTCCACTGCGCCTCGCCAGTGTGTGAGGCACAGTGCGGGACTTAGGCGCAGTGCAGGACTGTGCCTAAGATTCGCCGCCCGAGGTAGTGCGATCATACATGCAGTGTAATGTCCGCCGCACCTCGCCAGTGTGTGGGGCGCAGTGCGGGGACTTAGGCGCAGTGCGGGACTGTGCCTAACATGTATTCCGATTCGAGACAGGCTGGAAAACAGCGAGAAATCATTAAAGATGTCCGTTGCGGCATGGAGTATGAATCAAAAAATCGCCTTTATTAGGTGTAAAACATTCTCTGAAAAAGAGCTCAAACCTACTAAAAAAAGACATAAATAAAATCAATTTCCAAAAATCTAGACCGGCACTACATCAGGAATTTGGATAATGGAAATTGCCGGGAAATACAGTAATTCAAATTCTGTAAGCGCTTCTCATTGGTCGGCAGAAACCAGCCAATCAGAATAGGAGCGACAGTGACCCATTAAAACCTATGGAGAAGTATTGACCAATCAAAATCAAAGGCGGGACAGTTCAAAATACAGAAAAAATGCAGAAAAAAGCTGATTGGTTGAGCTAGCGGGGGCTTGGCTATCTCGGCCAATCAGAGCGCGAGCTAATTTTTCCCATTGTAGTCTATGGCCAGATCGGGGCAATGAAATCTCGGCTCTCAGCGCCGTGAGGCATTGAGTATGATTAAAAAAATCATTTTTATTAAGTGTAAAATATTATCTGAAAAAGAGCTTAAACCTTCTATAAACATACATTCATAAAATCACTAACAACACGTTTGTCGCCGAGACCGGCGCTACATCAAGAATTGCGATATAGAACATTGCTGGGAAATCCAGTAATTCAAATTCTTTAAGCTCTTCTCATTGGTCGGCAGAAGCCAACCAATCAGAATAGGAGTGACAGTGAACCATTATAACCTATGGAGCAGTATTGACCAATCAAATGAAAAGGGGGACAGTTCAAAATACAGTTAAAAAGGCAGAAAAGAGCTAATTGGTTGAGACCAGGCGGCAGATATGAATCCACCAATCATATGTAGTGCGTCTATTTTGAATGGAGAAAGAAGGGCGCGATAGAAGGGCGCCCTAAAAGTTATTACTGTCTATGGGAAATATTCTCATACTGTGATTGGTTGGGGGGAAGAGGGGCTCGTCCTGCTTAGCCAATCAACGGCTGAGCTACCTTCTCATAGAGTTCTATGGGGGAAAAGAAATGCAGAGCGAGCTCTGTTTGTGATTGGCTAAGTTAAAGAGGCGCGGTTATTTGGACCAATGGGAGAGCGAGCGACGCTCTTATGGGGTTTTTTAATGCAATTCTGTAATTTAAAAATGTACGTGCCCCAAATAAAATGATAAGACTCCCGAAGTTGTACCGATGTGTATATAAAAGGAACAATAATATGGGAGTACCGAAAAATAAATTTTAATTCAATAAATTCATTTTTATTTCTTTATTTTCGTTAGCCAATGATCAATAGTATCGGTACAACTTCGGCAGTATTATTTTATTTCGGGCACGTACAGTTTTATTACAGATTGCATTAGAAAACACATAAGAGCGTCGCTCGCTCTCCCATTGGTCAAAATAACCGCGCCTCTTTTAACGTAGCCAATCACAAACAGAGCTCGCTCTGGATTTCTTTTCCCCATAGAACTCTATGAGAAGGTAGCTCAGCCGCTGATTGGCTAAGCAGGACGAGCCCTCTTCCCCAACCAATCACAGTACCAGAATATTTCCCATAGACAGTAATAACTTTTAGGGCGCCCTTCTATTGCACCCTTCTTTCTCAATTCAGAATAGACGCACTACATATGATTGGTGGATTCATACTGCCGCCTGGGCTAACAATAGCTTTTTTGGCCTTTTTTACTGTTTTTTAAACTGCCCCGTTTTCTTTGTTGGGTCCTACGTTTCCATAGCTTATAATGGGTCACTGTGTTTTTCTGTTGGTGGTTTTTTGGGGCGACCAATGAGAAGAGCTTAAAGAAAAATTTTAATTACTGTATTTCCTGGCAAAATTTCTATATCACAATTCCTATGTAGTGCCGGGGGCTAGGTGAAAAAGCTTTTTTAGGGATTTGATTGATTTATTTTATAGAAGGTTTTGAGCCTTTTTTTTGAAATTTTTTTTACACCTAATAAAAATGATTTTTTTTTAAACATACTCCATGCCCCACGGCGCTGGGCGGGAGATTTTTTGCCCCCCTTTTGGCCCTAATACAATGGGCAAAGTAGCTCCTCGGGGTTTTCCAAATAAAGCCCCCTGCTTGCTTCAACCCCAAAAGTCTTTTTTTATTTTACGATTTGAAAGTCGCGCCTTTGATTTTATTGGTCAAAATTTCCATAGGTTATAAAGGTTTCCTGTGTCCTATTGTTTGGAAGTTTTCCAGCTCCCCCTGTTAAAAAATCAGCCTTTTCGCCTTTTTACGTATTTTTAACTGTTCCCCTTTTATTTTGATTGGTCAAAATTTTCTATGGTTTTAAAGGGTCCCTGTCGCCCCTTTTGATTGGACAGATTGCCAAGCCCCGCTAGTCAACAAATCAGCTCTTTTCTGCATTTTACTGTATTTTGAACTGCCCCCCTTTGAACTTTACAGCTTCCTGGCTCCTATTTGATTGGTTGGTTTTTGCGCCCAAAGAGAGTGCTTACGAATTTGAATTCTGATTTCCCCGGGAATTTCCGATCTAATTCCTGATGTTGCGCCGTTCTGATTTTTGGAAGGATTTTTTTTTAAAAAATTTTTATAAAAAAAGGTTTGAGCTCTTTTTCTGAAAATGTTTTACACCTAATAAAAATGATTTTTTTTTTTAATCATATTCCATGCCGCACGGCGCTGAGAGCCGATATTCTGTTGTGATCCTATATGTTTCTTCATGATACGTTTTAGCTTCACTTCGCCTACGCCGGATCAGTTTCGGACCAGAATCAACCAGCGTCTGCTGTCGGAGCTGGCAAGCGCTTGCATGCACCCTCACTTTGCTGACCCGCGATCGTATAAGCCTCGGAGTATCCGGACGCGCTGCGTCCCGCCCCGAAACGCCCACAATGCGCCCATTACACTCCCCTTCATGTGAGGCGCATCCAAAAGTGGCGAACGCTGCGCCTAACATCGCATCCTTGCGTCCGACAGGGGATTCGAGATGGGAAGGCGCAGGATACGCCAGAAAACAGGCGTAAATCCCGTCCATACATGTCGCCCATAATTTTTTACAAACATATTTATATTGTGTAAAAGTAATAAAACATAAAAAACTATATCCAGAATTATATCATGTAATTGTACCAACCCGCATTGTAAAGTTATCCTGTCATTTATCCTGCGCAGTGAACGCTGTAAAAATGAATCCCAAAGAACGATGGCGCAACTGTTTTTTCCCTCCTTTTTCAAGGCCCAATGCTAAAAAACTATGGAACACCTATGCACCCAAAATGCAAACAACAGTTCACACCCACATATAGGGTATTGACAAACTTGAAAGAAACTGCATAACATATTTTGGGTTGCTTTTTTTCCAGGATTCCATGTAGAAATAAAACATTTTCAGCTAAAATTGAGATTGTTGGAAAAAATAAATATTTTTCATTTCCCAGCCTAATGCTAAAAAAAATCTGTGAAACTCCTAGATATATTCTTAAGGGATATAGTTTCCAATATGGGATCTTTTTAGTTGTGTTTATTAAGTTTTAGCACCTTAGGGTGCCCACAAGCCTGAAATAATGCCTAAAGAAAGTCTTAATGAAAATGATACTCCAAAATCTAGGCTTGTAGGTGAGTCAATTAGCGCACTAGGGTCACATATGGAATATCTCTAAAAACAGCAGAATCGGGGGAATCAATGTTGAGTTGCGCTTCCTTGTTAACATCTACTGCATAGCAGTGAACAATGGATAAAAATTGAAAAGCTTCAGAAATGTTTAAATTTCACTTCCACTTTGCTTTAATTTCTGTGAAACCCCCAAAGGGTTAACAAACTTTGTAAATGATGTTTTGAATAGTTTAAGAGGTGCAGTTTCCTAAAAGGAGTCATTTATGGGGATATCTAACATACAGGCCCAATGTCAGAACTTGACAAGTCCCTAAAAAAAATCTGTATTGCAAATTTTCTCAACAATGTGAAAAATTGTTATGAAATTTCTAAGCCCCCCACTGTTGTAAAAAAAATTTAAAAATACATTTAAAAATTATACCAACATACAGTAAACATATGGTAGATATGGTAGATAATTTTGTGTGGTATAACTACAGTGCCTTGCAAAAGTTTTCGGCCCCCTTGAACTTTTCAACCTTTTCAGACTTCAAACATAAAGATATAATTTTTTAATTTTTTTTGTGAAGAATCAACAACAAGGGGGACACAATTGTGAAGTGGAACGAAATTTATTGGATATTTTAAACTTTTGTAAAAAAAAAAACCTGAAAAGTGGGGCATGCAAAATTATTCGGCCCCCTTTACTTTCAGTGCACCCAAACTCACTCCAAAAGTTCAGTGAGGATCTCTGAATGATCCAATGTTGTCCTAAATGACTGATGATGATAAATATAATCCACCTGTGTGTAATCAAGTCTCCGTATAAATGCACCTGCTCTGTGATAGTCTCAGGGTTCTGTTTAAAGCCCAGAGAGCCTCATGAAGACCAAAGAACACCCCAGGCAGGACCGTGATACTGTTGTGGAGAAGTTTAAAGCCGGATTTGGATACAAAAAGATTTCCCAAACTTTAAACATCCCAAGGAGCACTGTGCAAGTGATCATATTGAAATGGAAGCAGTATCAGACCACTGCAAATCTACCAATACCCGGCCGTCCCCTCTAAAATGTCATCTGAAGCAAGGAGAAGACTGATCAGAGATGCAGCCAAGAGGCCAATGGTCACTCTGGATGAACTTCAGAGATTTTACAGCTGAGGTGGAGAGTCTGTCCATAGGAAAACAATCAGTCGTACACTGTACAAATTGGCCTTTATGGAAGGGGTGGCAAAAAGAAGCCATTTCTCAAAGTTATCCATAAAAAGTCTCATTTAAGTTTTCCACAAGCCGCCTGGGAGACACCAAACATGTGGAAGAAGGTTCTCCCGGTCAGATGAAACCAAAATCAAACATTTTGGCCACAATGCAAAAACGATATGTTTGGCGTAAAAAGCAACACAGCTCATCCCCCTGAACACACCATCCCCACTGTCACACAGGTGGGGGCAGCATCATGGTTTGGGCCTGCTTTTCTTCAGCAGGGACAGGGAAGATGGTTAAAATTGATGGGGAAAAGGATGGAGCCAAATACAGGACCATTCTGGAAGAAAAACCCGTTGGAGGGCTGCAAAAGACATGAGACTGGGACGGAGATTTATTTTTTCAACAAGACAATGATCCCAAATATAAAGCAAAATCTACAATGGAATGGTTCACAAATAAACGTATCCAGGTGTTAGAATGGCCAAGTCACAGTCCAGACCTGAATCCAATCGAAATTGTGGAAAGAGTTAAAAACTGCTTTTCACAAAGCCTTCCATCCAACCTAAATTTGAACTCAGCTTTTGCGCCAAGGAAGAATGGGCAAGAATTTCAGTCTCTCGATGTGCAAAACTGGTTTAGAGACAAACCCCAAACGACTTACAGCTGTAATCGCAGCAAAAGGTAGTGCTACAAAGTATTAACTTAAAGGGGACGAATAATTTTGCACACCCTACTTTTC
The DNA here is from genome assembly GCA_025379985.1 of Phyllomedusa bahiana. Classification (NCBI taxonomy): domain Eukaryota; kingdom Metazoa; phylum Chordata; class Amphibia; order Anura; family Hylidae; genus Phyllomedusa; species Phyllomedusa bahiana. The sequence goes on from JAODAL010012783.1 coordinate 34,772, forward strand.
AGTTTTTTATTTTTTACAAAAGTTTAAAATATCCAATAAATTTCGTTCCACTTCACAATTGTGTCCCACTTGTTGTTGATTCTTCACCAAAAAAATTAATTTTTATATCTTTATGTTTGAAGCCTGAAATGTGGCAAAAGGTTGAAAAGTTCAAGGGGGCCAAATACTTTCACAAGGCACTGTATCTGTCTGAAATGGAGAAATTTTTGAACTATGAAAATTGCACATTTTTCCACATTTCCAAAACATTTTGATATTTTTCACAAGTAAAAAAAGGAATGTATGGAAAAAAAATATTCCTAACCTAATACACAGTCTCTGTATCATATAGATGGGTAAAAGTTTTAAAAAGTTATTCCTACATAAATTGACATAAGTCAGGTTTGTAAAATGGGACTGTGTCTTTCAATCCAAAACTGGCTGCAGCATGAAGGCGTTAATGATAGCCAGGCAGAATGTTCAATTAACTTTTAGGCAGATAGAAGGATCATCAACAAATAGTTTTGTAACATATTCATTTACTTTGCTTCCTCATTAAAGAGGACTTGGTTGTATTAGTACATATGCCATTACCTATAAAATAACCATGCTGGAGCATATTTTGTTAAAACAGCACAGTCTAGGACTATCAGGACTGATTGGAAAATGTATTGTCTAGGCACTGACCACAATCAAAGAGGGAATTGTACCAAATGCAGTTTCAAGAGTAATACAAGAGGAATAGTAAAATGTAGAGTTTCTCCATTATTATATTGTGGTAAATGTATTTACTAGAACAGACATGACACACAAGGTAAGAAGCCCTCTTTACAAGAGGTTGTGTTTTGATATTTCATATAAATCAGATCTTGCAACTTGACTGAGCTCTTAAATTGCTATCCCATGCTTGTCTTATCATTACATGCCAATTTTTTTGTCCCTGGCATTACTGGCAATGGAAAGTCCATATCTCGTAAGTGTGTCAAGAGCTATCTTACCCCCCCCCCCCCCACCTCAACCACTCTGGGCCTTATTTATGAAAACTGTCTAGCAGGAACAATGTCTATGTTGTTCATAGCAACCAATCAGAGCTCAGCTTTAATTTAATATGGACAACAGCTCAGTTTTTTTATTGCGGTCTATGGGATACTGCTTACAAAAACCAGAGCTGTAGAGAGATGAGGCCTAAACTGCCTACAAGTTCCTCTGAAAATCTATACCATTGGCCTGGTGAGATTGTTTCATGTTGCCTTTTTTGTTACCCTGAAGAAAGGACTGTTTTGTTTTTTCTGTATTTTGGTTGTTATGTCCAAGAGACAATAAACTTTGGGCGACATGTATGAAATTTGGTGTTAACATTCCAAATTTCATGTGCCTAACATTAGTGTAGAATGCGCCTGATTTATGAACCCGCTCTACAGCAGGTCATAAATCAGGTGCATTCTAGCGCTTGGGCGACAGTTCGGAATCAGGTATACCACTTTGAAAGTGGTATACTTTTTCCAGCAGTAATGTGCCCAGAAATTCCATAGTGAAGCTATAAATATGTAGCTACGCTATGGTTCTAATGCGACCCGCCTCCCCCACTCGAGATCGGGCGCATTACAAAGCACTGCAGCTGCCTGATGTCGGGCTGAAAAGACACTAGATTTCTGGCACAGCCCCATTCATACATGTCGCCCTTTGTGTTTATATTTTGCATCAAAAACCTGTGTCTGTTCTAAAAGTGACTACCTCTGAGCTAACACCCCCACAACTGCTATGCAATAAAAACTCTCAATCACTATGGTGATGTCAAAGGCAACTCAAAAGTCTTTATTAGGTTTCCGGGTTGCCATAAAAGCCATTGGCACCCTATGATTGCCCCAAAAGGTTGCTGAGGAACACAGAGCGAGCTACCTTCAAATGTCTTACACTTCGCAGAATTGCTCAAAATTTACAGTGCCATCAAAAGGTTTAATTTGCAGCTATTGAAGTAAACTTGGGTTATGGCCAACAGCACATGAAGCTGGCTGTAATTTCCAGCCGGTTCCATATGCCAATCATGCGAGCTCTGCATTTGAGCCAGCACAATCGTCATGACGTACCAGTATGTCAATGCGGATATCTCTTCCTGACTATTGAATTTTTGTATATCAGCTGTTTGTTTGAGGTTTATATGAACATAGTGCTTTTCACAGTCTATTGGTGCACACTCAACATAGTCATTTAACATCATAAAAGCATATCTAGCAGTCAACAATCTCTCACCAATGAGTACACTACCCAAAAATAGCCTCCGAGAGCCTTTTCACAAGCACTTTTACATCCTCTTGTAGCAAGATTCAGTGTCTAAAAAGACCACTCCTATGATCTTTTACATATCCGCCTGAGACATATCTGCATGCCAAGTTTTGCTGAAATCTGACATTTCATTCTGAGTGGGTTATTTTACTTTATTTTTTGTAAATGAGTATTTGCAAAAGTGATACATTTTTATGTGGCGTAATGCTATATGTAAACTTGAAAAGGATAGAGGCTTTAAGAATCAATGATCATAAAGTACCATTGAAAATATGCTAGCAATATAGAAGACAATTGCTATTATTCATAAACTACAAAGGCATAACAGGAAAGGTTATTAGGGGTTAAAAACATGGACAATCACTGCTAAGTGGAACAGCTGGGAAGTATGTAAGCATAAGGCTACCACTTGACTGCGAGCCAAGGCTGTGCTTCTACCTTTAAATATCCAGCCTACTCATGTTGAACTATGGCCAACAGTTGTCAAAGCTGGGATCAAAAAAGGTTGAAACACTTCAGTGATTTTCTTACAACCATCAGACAGGTATTATGCATTTTCTAACAAGCTGCCAGAGATTTTAAAGGAATAGATAATAATTGTAATAATCTTTATTTATATAGGGCTAATATATTTTGCAGCACTTTCCTTTTCAGAGGGCACATGCACACACAAAATCAGATGGTAGGGAGTAACAACGGACTGTCCATCTTTATACAGTGGGTACAGAAAGTATTCAGACCCCTTTAAATTTTTCCCTCTTTCTTTCATTGCAGTCATTTGGTAAGATCCAAAAAGTTAATGTTTTTGCTGATTAATGTACACTCTGCCCCCACCTTGAAAGAAACAAAACAGAAATGTAGATATTTTTGCAAATTTATTAAACAAGAAAAACTGAAATATCACATGGTCTTAAGTATTCAGACCGTTTGTTCAGTATTGTGTAGAAGCACCTTTTGAGCTAGTACAGCCATGAGTCTTCTTGGGAATGATGCAACAAGTTTTTCACACCTGGATTTGGGGATCCTCTGTCATTCTTCCTTGCAGATCCTCTCCAGTTCCCTCAGGTTGGATGGTGAACGTTGGTGGACAGCCATTTTCAAGTCTCTCCAGAGATGCTCAATTGGGTTTAGGTCAGGGCTCTGGCTGGGCCAGTCAAGAATGGTCACAGAGTTGTCTAGAAGCCACTGCTTTGTTATTTTAGCTGTGTGCTTGGGGTCATTGTCTTGTTGGAAGATGAACCTACGGCCCAGTCTGAGGTCCAGAGCACTCTGGAAGAGGTTTTCATTCAGGATATTCGTCTTTCCTTCAATTGCAACCAGTAGTCCTGTCCCTACAATTAACTACAATTATCAAGATGTCTGCTTTTAGAAAATATATAAAATTTTGGGGTGCACTTAAGTATGCAATCTTAAAAGCAGATTTTTGGTCTTTCTATTTCTTTTAAATTTGTAAAGACATGTGCTTGATGACATTTTCCTATGTGGTTTGCATGAACTGTGCACACATTGAACTTTTATTTCTGGAAAGTGTGGTGCATATAGCTTTTTGTTTGGGTCACACTTGAAGCCATGAATATAAATTTGTATTCAATTTGTATGGAAAATTATACTTTAGTGCAAAATTACATGAAGATGCCTGTGTGTATAAAGTTCTGAGTGGAATATTGACAATGTGCCTGGAGTCTGTTTTTAGACAATATTTGAGTATGTGGGATGGAATTAGGATGATTTTCCTATTTTGTAATCTAGGTTTTATTTGTCAAATGTATAGTCAAATCTTGATACTTAAAGGGGTTGTCTCACTACAAGGATTGCTTTTTATGTTAAAGATCTTGCAAGATCAGCTTCTCAGGTCACTATAGCTACAGACCTGTTTGATCTCTCATGATAGGCTGCCAGCACTGGTTGCTATAGCTACAGACCTGTTTGAGCTCTCATGATAGGCTGCCAGCACTGGTTGCTATAGCTATAGACCTGGCTTCTACTACAGCCTAGTAGAAGCCAGTAAACATGCCCCTGAATTCAAAATGAAACCAAGAAAACAGGACTGAGGTAAGATGAATCAATGTAGTGAGACAACCCTTTTAAAGGGAACCTGTCACATAGATTATGCCCCCCTTGCTGAGAACAGCATAAGCTAGTGTCAGAAATGCTGTTTCCAGTGCTGTGTCCCTTATTCTGTAAGATGCTGTAGTTTTAGAGTATTTAATGCCCAAATCTGCAGTTTTCAGCCAGAAAAGTCATGAAAGTCAAGAGTCCGTTTAATTCATGTCCCGCCCACCTGAGGCTAGCCCCGCCCACCTCATAATTGCTTAACCTATTACTTTGAATATGTAGAAATATGTGAATAACTGTCAGGTGGGCGGAGCTAGCATTGTGTAGGCGGGGTTAACACTTGCTCATGAATAAGCTGGACTCTCTTCTGGCTGCAAACTACCAAATTTGAACATTTAATACTCTGAAACTGCGGCATCTTACAGAATAAGATACACCGCGCTGGAAACAGCATATCTGTCACTAGCTTGTGCTGCCCTCAACAAGGTTGTGACAGATTCCCTTTAACTGTCTCAAAACTCATCAAATTTCGTACTCAGTACATTCTGATCAGAAAAAATTGCTTGCCACTGAATATGCTCAGCAAGACTTGTTAGCATCGCCATCCCAGAAGCTTATGCCTACTTCAGCCATGTTAGTTCTGCCGTAGCTCTCATAGAGTGCCATGCTCAGTCTTGGTTCATGAGCTGCTCTGTAACTTTGGTGTTTTGAAGGCCAGTCGAAGACCTTGTACATTTAGATCATGAGTAATATGCTCAAGCACCTCTGTAAGTGGTGTCCTCATGTAGTGCAGTGTTTAGCAGTTTATGAAATTGTAATAGTCAAGCCCTGATTGGCATAAAATAATTTATGTCTATGTATTTGTAATGTTTTTTTTGAATTTAATGCCCTATAAAATATGAATTTTCTGGG